>LUCH01004493.1:0-20897 GCA_013368495.1 Paragonimus heterotremus | reverse complement strand
ACTGGAAAGTCTATGGGAATGCGACAGCTGCGATCAATTGTGGGTGATGTTCAATCTATATGAAAATCCAAATCCCCTACTACTCATCATTAATTTAGATGTAATCAGCGAATAGAACTAGTTTGCTATCTTGAACAGCTTTACATATATGGTCTGTATGCATAAGAAACAGCAGTGGTCCCATGACGGTTATTTAAGTCACCTCACTGGTTACTAGTTGAGGCGTTGCGCACACATCTACTGTTTCCACTGTTTGTCTGCAGCCTTCAAAGTAGAAAGCGAACCAGCTAGGCAATGGATCCTGCATAGCAACGGATGATACTTTGGTCAAAAGGCCTCCATGATGCATACGACCAAAACCATGTCCAGTAATATAGTAATAACTGTATTGCCAGAACCAGCGGATTTTATAACATGGCCGGCGCGTCATGCAAGACCGTTTGTTATGGAAGCCATGTCGGGGGTGGTTTGCAAGATTCGGCAAGAATTTGGGTGAATATTCAACTTTGCGACATTCTGTGATTCTTTCCAACATCTCAGAACAATCTGAAATGTGACTGAGTGAACGATACTTTCTAAAGTCTTGTTAAGGGTCACTTGATAGCGGAGCTCAGTTTTAAAATTTTTACACAGAGGAAAGAACCGGATGCTGAAGAAGGTACTTGAAGGCGATGCAAGATGGAAGGGATGCTTTCTCCCGTGCTTGAGAGCGACAGGGTGGACACCATCATAACAAGCATGATGAGATGGTTTGAAAACAGCTAACTGTCAGTGTATGTCCAAAAGGTCTAAAGTAACATGGCTGAGGAGCGCACTCATCTTCACAGGAAGAGGTTAGGCCAGTATGCATCTGTTGGTGTTGTGGGAAGCGGAAAAATATGAGCCAAACGCTTCAGTGATCATAGTAGGATCGTTAACCACAGTTTCTTGCCATAAGGTTAATATTAATTTGATGGGGTCCTTCCCATACTTCCTGCGTCTCGTCAGCCGCATCAACTGCAGGTGGTTTTTCACACTGATGAGTGCACGTTTTTTGTCAATAAGATAGTCAACTTTAGCTCAATACCTCAAAGCTTTTAAAACATTACGCCTCTGAATAACAAGACAAAAGTCGTGTGGAGCAGTCGGGGGTCTAGTTAATTTCAAGTTGAATATCACCCACAATTGATCGCAGCTGTCGCATCCCCATAGACTTTCCAGTCGGCCCATTTCGAAAAGAAGCACTAGACTCGAGTTTCGCTCTCATTATAGCTCATCAGTGATGCATATCCTCGCCACTGCCGGGACTTGAATCACAGACACGCAGTTCATGAGGCAACCGTGTTTACCACTGCGCCATTGATCTCACGTTAGGCACGGCCGAAATAGCGTATGTGAACTCCCAACCACTTTCGCTTGCGGGTAATGATCAGGTTGCACGATCGTCTCGGGCGGTGGCGAGGATATGCATCACTGATGAGCTATAATGAGAGCGAAACTCGAGTCTAGTGGTTCTGCTGTTCGAAATGGGCCGACTGGAAAGTCTAAGGGGATGCGACAGCTGCGATCAATCGTGAGTGATTTTCAGGTTGAAAAAGTCGTGTTCTCCTGTGCCGTAGTTTGAAGCTCTTGAGCTTAACTTGCTCCTTCGGAGTGAACGTTCTACCTTCACTATACACAACGCGGCATTCTAATCATTCCGGTGCAAAAATTTTCATGCAAATCCTGAACTGTTCATCAAAGGTATCGTTCGCAACCTCAAGATCATAAGGCTGAGGAAATCTGTTGTTTCAAGGACCTAAGCGAAGCAACGAAAAAAATCTAGTCGCCGAACTTAATTTGCCGACAATGTCTCGCGGCTGACTCTATAAAAATTTAAAAGTCAAACGTGAAAACTGTTTCAAGAAGGACACAGTAACACGGGGTATATTTGTCGTAAGCATGAGATTTAAATTGTAGTATGGTCTAGAGGGTATCAGACCATACTGATATCATCCATTTATTTGGATACTGACAAGAAATTCAGCTTGATTTGCATGAAACGCAAAAGAGGTACAATAGAGATTTGGAAAGTGAAAATCTCCGCCAGTTAGCCTTTACGGGAAGATTGAGATTCATATATGAGTAATTTAAATAACAAAGTTAGTCCCGTTGTTATAAGTGACATTTGGTGGTCTGTAGGTGTTGCAGAATAGCAGTTTCGTTTGCGAGTATTGTGCTACGTACAACCGACGTTTAGGCACCCGAAGGTAAGCCTCGGTGCCAGGAAGACGATGGTCCGGATGCGACTGTTGTAAAAGTATGTACGCCATGTGGGGGAAATGCCGCCAGGGCGAATTTCGACGTACTGCTATACAATGTGTGTGAATGCACGTCAACCGTGCAAATGAGTATAGGTTTTCGTGGCACCATGATTGACATAGCCTAGACGGGAGTTTGTGCAACGGACGACTTCGCAAGCAAAGCGCCTTTCGTAGTCACAACAATTAATGCCGTGACAAACACCAGGATGAAGTTACCCTGGCTGCGACTGCTCGAAGATGGAGACGTTCGGACGTTCCTGGAGGGCTTCAACGACGTGGCCGGATTGATCGGAGTGAAGATTGACCACGGAAAGCTGACTGCTCTTGGGACGTTCGTGGAGGGCAGGGCGAAGGCGGTGCTGGACGTAGTGCGTAGAGGCCCTGCGAAGATGGAGTGGACCGCTGTGAAGAAGGCGCTGGTGGCCGCGTTTGACAGTCCGGCCGACTGCCAGGAAGCCATTTGGCAGTTCAAGGCTGCCAGGATTGGACGAGTAGCGGATCCAACCGTACTCCCCGCTACTTCACAAGGTTTGTTGGACAGGGCACTGCCAAGTTCAGCTCAAGAACGACGACGGCAGTTGTTAACGGAGCAGTTCATTGAAGGTTTCCCGATGGCGGTTCGCGGCCAAGTCCGTATTGCTCGTGTCGCCCGGTGGATGGGCCTTGTAGAGCTTGCGAAGATGACGCGAGACATGGGCATTATGTCCATGGTCTCAGTGGATGCGAAAGACAATATGGTCAGGAAAATGCTGGAAGAAATGCGAAAGAAAGTGAAGCAGCTCACAACGGATGTAGCTGCCTTGAGAACAGCATCACGGTAGAAAGATCCACTAGGAGGCTTCTCCATCTGTGGGGAGGGAGAACACTGGAGGAAGAAATTCCCAACGCGGGGGTTCAGGAGGTGCAAAATAAAGTGTTTCATGTTTGTTCCTTCTGCTGGGTAGGCCAACTAAAGCTGAGAACGATTGAGAAGGGGGCTGTACTTACAAGGGTTGAAGCCGACGGAGGGATAGAACGATGCCTGGTGGATATACGGGTGGCCATTTTGTCGACTGTTCGCGCAGAAAGAGAAAACTTAAAACCGACGGTGTGAAAGGATATGGGGTATATATCGGCGGCCATATTGTAAAGCATCGCTTCATTGGGCCTTAAGAAATCAGACAAGCGACTTTTGCAGCCGATTTCCTTGCTGCAACAGATGCCGTGAGTAACATGAAGCTCAAAAGGTTGTCGGCCAGGTACGGCTCCCCGACACTCACGGGACAGCCACAGAATAACGTCAACCAAGTATGCATAGCTAAAACCTCCATTTACACAGCCTCCTTGCTGCAGTCCACGGTCGATAAATATGCGGAAGTATTTACGAACGACGATGATCCGCACGGATTCTGCAACTGAATTGCACGTGAAATACCAACAACCGGAACATTTCGACCTCACGGGCCCCGCAAGATACCGGTTCATCTTGAGGAGAAATTAAAAAGGCAAGTAAAGAACATGCTGAAGGAGGATGTTATCGAGGGGGCAAACAGTCTGTACATCTCGATTGTCATCCTGGCGAAGAAGTCCAACGGGGAGTATCGCTTTTGTGTAGATTTTAGACGGTTGAATGAGGCAGCACACAACGCACAATCGTACGAATATCGTCCATCGCTGATATTTTTGATGAACTACAATAGGTGAAGTTGTCCGAGACGTTGGACTTGCGCTCCTGATACTGGCGGGTACCAATCAAACCCACGGATCGTGAGGAAACTGCACCCACGGTAGGCGGAAAACAGTATCAATTCAAGCGCATGCCGTTTGGTCTATCCGGAGCACCGTCCACCTTTCCACGCCTGATGGTCCAGCTGGTAAAACGACTGGATAATGTGGCGGTATATGGAGATGATATCGTAATATACAGTAGCACAGAATCGGAACAGGCTGCCAACATAGATGCTGTCTTCAATCGCATTAAGAACTCAGGACCCCGGATCAATGCCGAAAGGTCCCAACTCGGACGGTCATCGGTGGTGTTACTGGGACACAAGGTGGGTCAAAGTGAAATCAGGCCTCTGCCGAAGAAAATATTGGCAACTAGAGTGGCTGTGGCTTCGAATTCTAAACGAACGCTGAGACAATTTTTCGGTCGAACTGGGTATTACAGTCGGTTCGTGAATAATTTTCACTCCATCACACCATCATTGTACGAACTCTTGAAAAGACAAGAAATTTGAATGGACCGATGATGCCCAGAGGACGTTCACGGGAGCGCAACTAGCAATGAACGAGCAACAACTAACTCTGAAACTTCCGAATGCAAAAGAAACGTTCATCGTAGCAGCGGATGCCAATGACCGTGGCATCGGAGCAGTACTCAAGCAAAGGGAAGGAGTAATTGAATATGCCAGCAGGGTCCTGATCCCAACGGAGCAGAAGTATTCGACTATTAAAAGGGAATGTTTAGCAATCCTCTGGGCACTGGACAAGTGGAGGCCGTACCTGTTGGGTCAACAGTTCCACGTAGAGACGGATCACAAACCCCTAGAGTGGATCAGGACTGCGAGGGACCCGAGAGGCAAATTAGCCTGATGGACATTGCGTTTACAGGAATATGGCTTTACGATCAATCATGTGCCTGGTTCGAGCAATTGCGTTGCGGATTTTCTTTCTCGACCGCAGATAGACGACGAGCTCCCCAAAGTGACTTTTGGAGTCAACGGCTTAGTAATGGTGCAGGACCCATGAACACTAGTGCGTCTACGACGTCAGGACAAGGCCCTTCGTCAGGTGATTGAGGTTTTGGCAAAGGGCGTGAGGATCGCCGCAAATACTAATGATGAAGAGCTGAAGATGATCGCATCCCAATAGGGAAGAGCTGGCTTAAACAGTGCGGGCGTATTGACGTGGTGGCGCTGCGCTGGGTATCCTTGCGTGGTAGTCATCGCGGGACAATTGAGGAGGAAACTGACGGCTGACTGTCATGAAATGGCACACACTGGATGCAGTAAGATATACGATCTGCTGCAACAAGGAACATATTGGCCGAAGATGAAAGGAGATGTGACAGCTTACGTGCTTGCATGCCAACAGTGTCAGTCACTGAAAGGCGACAATCGGGGAGCCCAGCAGCCCTCACAGCCAATACCAGTCCCTGAAATCGGTGAACTCTGGTCGATGGATCTTATGCCTTTGTTTCCACTGAGCGCCAGCAGCAACCAGTACGTTATGGTCATGTCAGAGCATTTTACTCGTTGGTTCGAAGCGACTGGCATTTCGGATCAAAAAGCATCTACGGTTGGAGACATGGCGACGAAGCATATTGTGACGATCCACGATGTACCGAAGGCGATCTTGACGGATCAAGGACCGTGCTTTGAAAGCGAGGAGTTTCGATCACGCATACAACAACTGGGAATCAAGCATATCCGAACGACACCATATCACCCGCAAACGAATGTGGTAACTGAACATAACAACCGAACGGTCAAAGAATGGTTATCAGCCAAAGGAGGTGACTGGGAGTCTGCGTTGCCACTGGCGTTATTGGCCCATCGAGCGTCCGTGTAGGCGAGCACGAATAAATCTCCATTTCAACTGATGTACGGTAGAACCCCTCGACTTCCGGTGGATCGGGACATTGGATAATGATCAGGGTGCAGCGATTCCGTCGGAGAATTTGATGCTGAAAGAGGGAGAGTCGAACGAAATCTGCAAGCATCTCAAGCAACCTCAAAGGAGCAACACGCAAAGCATCGGCTCGGTAAAGCTGTGAGGTTTAACAAAGGACAAACACTAAAATATCAAGATAGTCAGAACACGGATGCCAGTGGCTCAGGTTTAAGGAAGGTGCTCAGCGGCAAATTTTGGAAGACGACTCGGAGGCTGCGGGTCGTCTTCGGTGGCCAGTCTTCCTTCTTTAATATAAGTTGCCAGCTTCTAAAACTGCCCACATTCCAAGGCAATAACTACGTCACATGTGTTGGCGTGTTCAACCGCGAGTGTTGCCGCCTCACCCTTGGCTCGCTTAACAGGAACCTGTTCAGATATCTACTGCTCGTCTGTGGTCTCCAGTCCTCAAAATAAGCAGACATCGCTAATCGCTTGTCAAACAAAATTTAACAGTATTCAGTTGCGACCCACCAGATGTCAACCGTCGCGCGACATCGTCTCATCAACTTGGAACTCAACCCTGCGACGTCCTGACGCAGCAGTGGTGCCATATACTCAGCATATTCTTCTCCGTTCACACACGGTTCTTGTCACGGTATATAAGCCCACGATTTCCCAAGGCCCCGTTTCTTTTCCTGCTGGACGTGACTCATCCTCAACTCTCAAATGCAAACAGGCCACATCACTTCCCGTGCAAGCATCGTGACAGTCTTTTTGGATGCCACCGTTTTCTTCGGTATGATCAACCGCGGCACGAAGACGATTTCCGTCACACTCGACAAGGTGACAGTGGCACCAATAAATGTACACCTCAACGCAACTTTAAGTTCAACTGAGGGCCCAAGTCGAGACCGGTTAACAGATGCCTGAGTTTCCTGGTCACGTTTCCATTCATTGTTCTCGGCCAACGGAAATTCGTGTCGGTTCTGGATGGTGGATTGCCTGTTTGATTACAGTTAAACATTGCAACGGATAATGCAGTCATCTGTAAAAGTATCCTGGGTACACCTAGTCGACAACAACTTTGCCAGACTGTTCAATCCGTCATGGGCACTTTCGGCGGCTTCATCGAACTGACTGACCAATTACACTGTTGTGCCTCATTTCGGGGCATGTCTGCCAACGTTCTTGCTACGTCCCTGCCACAGATCCCAAATTATTCGGACCCGAATGATAATAACAACTTGGTTTGGCTGATTTTCTGGTTTGAGTGATACGCAGCTACGTGCGGTTCCATACTGTGCGACAAAGTGGCTTGGCTGAAGTAGTTTAACTGCTCGCGCCTGTTTTCCCGGATAGTTTGTACCGTTACTATTAGACCCAAGCCATGGAAAACCTGTACAGGAGACAGACCGGCTTGCGCCCGAAGAGGCTGATACTGCACACAGCTCTGGAACTTGTGGACGCAAACCTTAAGCTCCTTGGGGAATAGAGCCTCCACACTCCTGTGTCATATTCTGGCTGGTCGCTCTAAGTGTCGTTGGCAAGATGATAAATGACTCCAATATCACCTGCACCGACCACCCAACTGAGCGCATTCCTGCTGTCGGACTGAGTTACTCTACAATTCTTGTTCCGGAGATCCGTGCATAACCCTCGTGACAGAACTTGTTTCGCCAAAATGGATATTGTTAACATTCACCCGTAAATTGAAGTCACGCTAGAGTCCAGTGAACTGCCCTTTATCAACAGCTACCACCGGTTGTTCCAATATACCAGATTGCCGTTTGATATAAAGGTAACCCCTGTGACTTTCCAAGAAATTATAAAAATGCCCCTCACTTGTTCTTGTAAGATAACAAACGTGCGTGGAAATTATCCTGACTGTTGAATGCACCCCGGACGGATCGCAAAGTCAAAATAATGATATCCTCCAACACACTGGTGATCGTCGATTCCATTCACGTTCGGGAGGTGCGAATTCATTCTTCGTTCCAGGAAAAATCGCGGTTTTATTTTTGACACTGCCAACCCTCACACCGACACTGAAAAGGCCCCAGAAATGTAACGGAGACCGCCACCCACGTATGTTTCTTCATTTTGTTCTTTTATTTGTTTATTCAGTTAGTACAGGACGTTTTGATCCTCGTAGCCCAGCAGCTGGACTCTAGTCATCCGTCGGCCGAAGGTGGATGCATCTTGGCACTAGTCTACCGAGGACGAACCCGTCCTAATTCATCGGAAATTGATTCTCAACTCCAATCACTTCCTGCTTCACCACTACCCCAAGGTGACGATCGTCGTGGCTAATGAATCACTCGCGTAAGATTCAAGTTCACACCGAGTGACGCGTAATGCATTGATCCAAATTTATCTTTCACAATATCCATCGACAGAGAAGATAATCTATCTGGGAAACGGTTAATGAGAAGGCGCTCGTAAAAACTGGATTTGACACGGCACAAATTGAATCAATATATACGAAAATTTAAAATCCCACCTCGAGTGTGAGACTTCCCAGAAATCGAATAGAGAATTTGCCCGTACAACAAACTTGACAACTAGGCACCGCACAGTAATGGGGGACGATAAAAAGAAATTGAGTTCATTCAAACAAATGGTCATCGGTCGAGTCGGAGCAAAACGATTGTTTACGCATTGAGAAATATGAATTAGAGGTTACCCAAGAAAAAATGTAAAGGAATGTCTAATTTCGACATTTAGAAATGTATAGGGATCAGACTGAATAAGAGTAGGGGAAACGGTTGTAGTAGCTCGTGTAAGAATAACGATGATTATACAGTTTTCTAGTGAGAAACAGTGAAACAAGTAGTGAAGACATCCCTCTCCTGCTGCTCAATATTTATACACTTCCTCTAACATTATGCTCCTTCCCTCCTAAAAAGAATAATTCTATAATTAAGGCCCTTTACAAAGGGGGCTCGCGACAAGACTTCAGCGATTATCGCCCCATCAACTATTCTTCAGCTTGTTCTCGAGTGTTGGGGGGCATAACAGTGTCGCATGATCGAATTGTTACTGTCACAAAATATTACAAATCACTCGCAGCATGGCTGCTTCAGCAATCTTTCGTGTGTGGCGTATCAGCGGGAACTCTTTGACGATGTTACAAAATTTGCTGACTCAGGGAATGCAATTATTATTATACTTTTGGATGTGCAAAGAGCTTCGACCGTGTGCCTTATAAGCCTTTTCTGACCAAAATGGTATCTATCGGTGTATGCGATCCATTGCATGGCTGGCTTGCTTTATGCCTCAAGGATCGCACACAAACAGTGACAATAGGTGATTACAGCTCAACGCCCAGACCAGTCACCAGCGGAGTGATTCAAGTAAGCGTCCTAGGAACGTTAATGTTTCTTATATATATGAACTATATATCTGAAATTATCAAGCACGGAAAACTATTCCTATTCGCTGATGACATCGAACATCTCTAGACTTTTCCTCCCGGAGATCTCTATTCATTTTTAGGAGATATACGGAAGAACTTCATGTCATCAGAGTGTTGGTGTGGAACTTGGCTGATGCATTTTTCGGCTGATAAATTCACCCTCGTTGCAGACGGTTGTCGCGTACCGGATGACTTTATAAAGTTGGATAACGATGATATTCCAACTGACAACTCAGTCGCAGACCTGAATATACATCATTCAAACTCTCAAATTCGCAGAACACATACCTTTTCTGGTAGCTGAAACTAGACGAACGACTGGACACACGAAGCAGTCATTCTTCCTTTTTGCAGTTCGACTACACCTTTATAAACTGTGCGTACGACCTTAACTTGAGTACCATACGTTCATACATAGTCATCCGCGCAAGTCTGATGGACTAGCACTGGAAAGTCTCCAACGTGCATTTACGAAGGGTTTAGTGGGTTATCCGTCCTCTCTGAACTACAGGGAACGCTGCCAGATGCTTGCATTGGATCTCCTTTGGCTACAGCGTCTCAATGTGAATCTGGGACTCGTGTATAGTCTGGTTTACGGCAATCAACTCACGGTCAACATCGCAATTTGCCTGTAACATAGCTCATAGTACAACTTCAGTAACAAAGAGTCTGTCATGACAACTCTTAACCCCCGTAAAAAACTGCGTTCGAATTTTTTGCTAGTGACATATACCTACGTTTAGAACAAACTCCCACATGCAATTGGAGCTAGTAATAATATACAACAATTCAAACGAAGCCTAGAAACACTCCTGACATGTCCAGTTTCGAACTCTGTCTGCCTGAAGAAGACATCTTTGAAAACGGACCTGATAACATCTGAGGGAAACACCTTCATCGCATGATACAACGCCATGTACAATTATAACTGACCAACGCCATCAATTTCACCATTGGGGTTATTTATCTAGATGTTGAATCTTATTGATTACTCCAGCAAGATAGATCTTGCATATACCTTTTTCCAAAATTCGCAGCTGATCAACACAACTACAGTCAACGCGTGGTGTCAATATACACACCCCTTCGGTAAAAACCAATTCATTCTGGTAAGCTCTTACTTCAAGGATAATGATAGTCAGCTGTGTATAATTGTTGATCACAGTGCAAAAGCTGGACATGCTAAAACTAGTTGAAGAAATATATATTATTTGGCCTGTCCGCCTCATATGACCACATAAAATCTGTGCCCCTTCCTCTCCTAATCAACCACCTGGCAAACTTTCCGTGTTGTTAAACATTCTTTCCATTCTATATCTCGACCGTGTGCACCAAATCGACCTAGGAATTCGACGGTAGTCATATACTAGGAAAAGCTCTGTATTGATGTCTCCTATCGTTATACCACAAAAACTGCTAGTGGTATATATTTTATTGACTAACACGAAATCATCAATTTTATATAAAAGATTTTGCCAGAAAAGCACACATTCCATCATTCGTCAAACTTCACACGATCAATTTACATCCTCCCGTTTATCACGTAATTTTGCTTTTTATTCTTGATTTCACGATAAATTCTAACGCGGGACAACATTCCATGAAGTCCGGACAACCGAAGTCCAGTACTGGTTGGACGATTCGCGATGTCTGTGAAATTCCGTCGATTTAAAGGGAGCAACGAAGTCCATTCCAGAAGATCGTCAATTTCTCCACAAAAATTGGGGCCCTCCTATCTTCATTCATCTTGACAAAAGTTTCGACATACTTTTCTCAGAACTTTCTACATTGAGTAAGGGTGAGATTCTTTGACTGTTCATTTTCTTCATTCTGAAAAATCATTTTTCTCTGGCATGACCTTGACCATAAGGTCAGAGTTAACCTTGCGAATTGATGTGACGTGCGGTCAAAACCAGCAAGCATGCATGAGTTGAATTTGAATCTTGTGGTAGAGCGTGCTGCTGTGTTATCGGCGCTGTTTCAGTTATCGTTTGTGTAAGTCATGTGCATGGCTTACTGGGACTTTTGCTCATGCTTGCTTCCTGTTCTTTCCTCTTACAGGACCGTTGTTAGAACCTCTACTTCGGAAGAGCGTTGTCCCCCGTTGTCTCCACGTTGCCCTAAAGTTGTTTCGAAGGCGTAACTGACAGCCAGAGTAAAAACAGCCGGCTTGCACGTTGCAGTAAGAACCAATGTAACTACTCAGCATTTTTATCGAATGTTGATAATTTTGAGAAATATCGTTTTAGAAGCCAGTAGGCCTGATTTTTCCCTATAAATTTGAATTTTCCTATCTAAGTTTGTCTGTTTTGTCACTTTATTTTCATAATTGGTGTATTGTACAATTAACAAATATGTGTATGGTATGCGTTTCACGTTACAGTGTGTTTACTGACCACGCTTATCTGAGCGTCTTTCTCACAGATGTGTTGAGGAATATACCATTATTAGTATTATTATTACTGTAAAATTAGTAAGTGTGCGTGATACGTATTTATGCGTATCGACTTACAATGCGCACATTATTATTATTATTATTATTATTATTATTATTATTATTATTATTATTATTATTATTATTATTATTATTATTATTATTATTATTATTATTATTATTATTAGTATTATTATAGGCCACTCTTGAGCACTAATCAGACGATGCATGGCACTCTCAAAACGATGAAACAGACCTTAACAAATTCAACAGTGGCAGTGGTGTTTTTTTAATTAGTTCACGGGAACCACTTCTTCCGATGGACCTGGAAAAGCCATTGTGCAGTAAAAAGTTGTTCGCTGACGACTCAAGTTTGTAATGCGTGGGGGCGTAATCTGACCGTCCAGTAGGATCTTTCGCAATGCCGTAGGGCAGAAAAGGTATGTTATCTCTGAAGCGGGCTGTTTGCATATACGGAAGAGCTACCGACTTGTGACTACTCTACTTGTGAGTGGTAAGGAAAGTGGGCATTGTATAAAGACAGGCTCCGTTTTAAGGGTTGGTCGCAAGGGAGTTAAAAAGGAGTAAAAGCACACGGTTGATAGGTAAGGGGATGCAGCGAACAAATGTCATGGTGAAGAAATCCAGTCGTTTATTTCACGAAACCACAAACACACCAAAGTCACACTTACCAAAATGACACACCGACAGCCAAACAATCGTCAAATCCAATGGAAAACGGACACTTTACAGCACGCCGGCCACACTGAGTTGCGTAATTCTTTCTATACCAGTTGACATCCCTTTTGGTTGACTGGCAATGGGAATGGAAATATATTATGTTTCCCTGAGATATCTGTCCAACCCCATCCTCAGCATTTGAGGGTCAGAGCTGAAAGGACCTCTTCTGACATTTTGTTTCACTGGGAGACCATTCGGAATGCAAAGGACTGACACCCGCAAAGGAGACGGTAGCGCCGGTAGTGAAGACGAAACTAAGTCCTTTTTGCAAATGCGTGTTCACTTCCAAGTGAGGCAGATAAGCAAAGGTACTTGGGGTCCATTAACGTTCTGCAAGTGAGCACGATGTCCCCTCTCATCCGCCGAAACTGTACGTTTATCACATTGCACTGTCTAAGGCTGCTTTGATAATCCGGGTACCCGAGACCTCGCAATCCCTGCGTACCGCTGCAGTGAACCTGCTCCAGCAACGATATATCCTCACGCATACAAGGTGAACGGGCATGACTCCACTCCCAATAATGAGCGAACTGGGATAGAATGAATAGGAACGAAATGCTCTGGGAAGAGGCAGCCTAGGGTACGGTTGGTGAATTTAGACACATCAGCCGCAGTGCGTACCATCTTTCTGGAACCGGCGGAGAGATTAAGTTTCCGATCGCAGCCGACCCCAAGTATTACTCTTGTTTAAACACACAAAGTCTAGCACAATGAAGACGATACCATGTCTTACTGTTGTGACGAAGCTTCAGGACTTTACACTCTGCCACATTCAGCGATATTTTATTTGGCCTACACCAGTTGCGAAGCTTATCGAAATCTGATCGTGGGCTGAGTTTATCTGTGGAGTCTTCTATGATCTCTCAAATCTTTGTGTCTACCGCTTTCAGTCGAGAGCCCGTAGGTACAGCCGGTGATACTTCCTCAGTCTGTAGGGTCAGCAGAAGCGCCCTTAAAATTGGTACGCCACATATTTTGGATTAGTGAATAGGTCTTGTTAACATGGACACAGAATGTGCCTCAAGTCTGATACGTTTCTGGCCCTACGTCTCGGATGATGTTAGTCAGGACAGAATCCGTAAGCAGACTAGGAATACCCGGTTTCACTGGAACGTTTTTAGATGACTGTCTATAAAGCCACTGAGACGCCGCAAGGGTCTGTCATTACGACCAGACCCGTTACACCAGTTGCTCATGAGCTCATATTGACTGTTATCCTAGGAGTTCTCGGTTAACTCGCATTGCATCCAAGCATAACGCTTGTCACAAGTAAGTTCTTCGTGTGCCTGAGGATACTGTGGGACGGCTGGCTACTTCTACAGAGGATGAAGATGGTAAATTCCGAAAGGCCGCCAAGTAATTGTCTTTCTTACTCCGCTCAAAATAGTTGCGTAATACTGCAGGACCAACTATCCCCCGGAACAGGTGTGAGTAACTTCGATCAAAATCAAAGCAGGATCATTGCGGACTACAGGTATTTCAGTGCAGAGATCGCCCACCAAACCAGGTTCGTTGAAGAGCACCAGATCTCAACTGAAGGGCGCAAAACCCTGGAACATCATGCGTTTTCGAATGACCCCAATTCATTAGTGATGCGGAGAAAAAACGCCGCGGTCGAGTTCCGACCAGATGCAAGTTCAGTGTTTTGAAATAACTAAACCTATGATTAGAGCCACCTGGTAATAAAATAATACATTAAGTGCAGTCGGTTACTGTCTAAAGCGGCGGCTGGTTTGTCGTCGTCCACCGTCATTTGCGGGGCGGCGGAATATGAGGGCCAAGATAATGGCCTTATCTGAACAGGGACAGATTAGTAAACAATTGGACTTGGGTACCAGATGAAACGGTGGGTTGTTTAACCCTTCCGTTCGTATGATTAAACAAGTACAGTGCCACCTTATCGCCCCGCTTGTCGGTCCTCACCCATCTGAAGCCGTTCATGTCCGACAGGTTCACATCTACGCCCCCTATCTGACTGAAGTCCTGTCCGTGAGTAATATTATGTTGAATCTCTTCCTCGCATGAAGCACTCAGCTCCGGAGGCTTATTCGTCCAAAATGGATTGTTGATGTATGTGCAGCTCCTTTCACTCTGCTTAATTTCGGATGATTTGGATATCACCACCCAAATGTTTTGTATCCCGATCTGCATATGGCTGACTGTTAGTGTATTTGAGGGTTCGGTCACAATCGGATTGAGGCCAACTAGCGAAGAGCTGATGAGAGCACTTTTCTTGAGAGAACTTTTTCAGATAGGCAACTACATGCCAAATCACTAACTACAGAGTGCACGCAGGAAACTGAGAGTGATGAGTTTCCAAGTTGTTTCTGTTTCCTAGAAGGCGTTCTGCGATCGTGAATATTTCTGGGTAGGTTCGAATTTTGGCAGTGCTATGCGGTCAGGACCACACTGGACATGTCAGACGTAATAACTTTTACCTTTAGCAGTTTTGGTGCGTCTAAGTAAGGTCTGGACATTCTTGTTACCCTAGCACGGATATTAACCCCGAGGAATAACTTATCTTGAACGTCGGTTCGCCGTGAGAGGTCATCATCTTTAGACGAAGCCGGAGTGCAAGGTTCTTGAATTCCGTTTGTGACTTGATTTTTATCAGAGTTGTCAAACGGATCCTGTAGCCTTCTTCTTCCAGTGCTTTCTAGATGTGGACGGTCCGGTTTTAGACGTGTTTTTACCGTAGTAGAATCTCAGATTAGATGCACACTTTTGGGTGCTATCTCTATATACTGAGTGCGCTTATAAACTACCTTTGGTTGGCGAGAAAACTGCATAAAAATAGACGACCTAGACCTTGAAAGTCGATGAAGTCGTGACAACTTGCAACATTCCTTCATTCTCGCTGCGGCGCACATTTCTTACCAAAACTGATTGCCCCCACTAATGCTGTTGTCAACAGTATTACAGGGTTAAAAACTGTCTTTAGGGGTTTTACGTCTGTATTGGTGAGAAACTGAACCCCAGCGTCTCTAGTGCTGCCCTTATTTGCAATTTTCTGGTATTTATTATCTACCTTATTGAAAGCTTCAGATCTTATGGCCAGCCGACTGTTCGAACTCAAACGTTAAGCGCTATCCATTCTTTTGCCGCAATGTGTCAGCCATACGCTCAGGATAACAGCAGAAGTTTGGACAGTTTCACTGGAGTAATCATGACCATCAGTAATAAAAAATAGTCACGTCTATCTCACTAGTTGCCTGGTAGAATTCGATGAATCTGATAGGAGCCGTGTAGCTTTCACGCGAAAGCAGTCATAGAAATTGCCGTGAAGAGATCCAGTTGACTACTTTTCTGAACATAGACGTCGTTCTTCAAACATCTGGCCTACCAGTTGGTGCCACACGTTGTTGTAGGAGAGCTGGAAATGCAAGCGGCCTCATCGGTCAAACAGACTGTGGTTGGGAATACGTGATATCCCACGCTGCACTTTTTACAAGGGAAAGCGAGACGGCGATCAACGTCAAACTGTAGCATGGATTTGGCATAAATTTCAGCTCCAAAGCTGGCAGCCATGATGACACACTTTCTCCTAGTTAATGCTGAGAGCTTTTGTACACTTCATGCACAGACTGTCCCCAGCTTCGATGACTGCATGTTATTTACGGTTTCTGGGGGCCATATAGTAGAGAACGGGCAGGATCGTTCGCTGTTTTGGTCAACAAGCAAACAAAAACAATTATCCTCAGCCCGTTACTGAGCACAAGACAGCAATAGAGACAAACTGTATGATGAACACCGATCCATTAAACTGAAAGATTGACTACGGTGGATTGCTGCTTCTGTATGAGTGAAGCGGTGGACTTTAGGGCAAATAAACTAGCAGACGGAAAGCGTTCGATCCTGTGTGGGCGTCGAGGAGACCGCCAGTGATTACGCCGACAATGTGCTGATCAAGGCAGCGGAAACTGGACAACAACAGACTTCCACTAGAATTACGATGCATGTGTCCTCTCCCGACGGAGTTTTGACTTGACCACTGAATTAGCAGACATAAGAAAAACCGGGAAGTTGGACAAAACGTCGGCCGGGCTTCCCATCGACTTCGAACAGCCGAGTAAATTGAAATGCGTCCGGATACTTTTGCCATAATATTTTTCCTCACTTGAGCCACTTTTGACGAAATGTGATTTCTTCTATACGTAACAAAAACAGAAACCGTATGCCTAAACCTTGAGACAGGCGCTCAGTGTTGCAACATCTTATCCGGTCCTGTCTGTCGATGCGGATTTGGACTTCACGGGCACACTGTCTTTTTGGCTCGATCAGGCTATCTATCAAATATGGCTTTCCTGCACTTGACGCCAGCTCTTCCTCCAACACGTCATCAAAAGTCCTAACAATATTATCTATTAGAGCTTGATCGTGCCGAGTTGGACAAACGGCGACAGACTTGATTACATTTTCCATGTTGTACAGTGGAGCCGCTAAGATCCCTATTGCTATCCTACGGCCAGATCCCTGCTTTGCTCTAGAAGCCGCAAACAAAAAGCATTTGAACTTAGCAACCCTTGGTTAGGGTAGGTCTCTATCACCGAGGAGACTCTTAGGCACACATAAGTCATTTGGACCAGCCGATCGTTCTCGAATTTCCAGAGAAGCGATGTTAGTAAAAGCGGGAACATCACCGCAAATATTATCTTGCAGCGGGATCTCGTCTAAAAGAAGGAATTAATGCAGCTTTCACTGGCAAAGATGTTCTTGTTCACCCACTGACAAATTTTTGGTCCATAATAGTAGAATCGACCCCGATAATGTCAGAGTTCTCAGGCTCCGTGACGATTTCCACAAAGTCGGGCTTCGTCATTCTCGAAGAATGTCGGACATCGTTGTTAACTGTTCTCGTTCAGAAACAAAGTGCCTAGGTGAGATATGGAAAAATGTAATTTCTGTAGAATATTCCCTCAGCGATTCAAGCTGGAAGTGCGTGACGCGTATTTCAGCGGTCTAGTAGATGTCTTTCCCAGTATCCAGCGGTGGGAAATAACAATTATCTTTGAAACGGTTAGAAAAAATTTGCTCGTAACGACTGAAATTAATACGGCACTAATGGAACGAGTATAAAAGGAATTTCAGTCTCACACCCCGGATGTAGTACATTCTTGAAATCTCAACAAAGAATGTACGCGTGCCACGAAGCACAACACGATAATGGCTGCCGATGGAACGGAATTAAGCCCGTTTGAACAAATTGGCATCAGTTGTACCGGGGCAAAATGGCTGTTTGAAGATCAGCGGAAGATAGGTATTATAAGTTGCCCAAGAAAAAGTATAGAGGAAACGCCTGATTACGACGTTTGGACTTTCACAGGGTTCAGGCTGAATTGCAGTGATGAAAGTGGTAAAGTAGCTGAAACAAGAACAAAGATTGTTATTACAGTCGGTTTCAGGAAGGTGGTAAAGCGTCGGGCAACCTCCTAACCATGTTCAGGTCAAGCACAGCGAACCCAAACATAGTCCACCAGAGATTGACACAGTCAACAGCATCTCTTTTGTTCAGTTAGACACAACGCACTAAAGTGGATGGGATTGTATTCTCAAGGGGTTCTGTGATATGGTGGAATATGCCTCTTAATTTTTACATCGTTCCATACGGACCACAGACTGGTGCAACCAACGGATAACGTCGTGTTTAACCATTATTAAGAATGGCATTTCGTCGCCTGAGATCTATACGAAATGCTGAAAGGAAAACAGATAGATTAGACAATTCATCTAAGTAGTCAACGCGCAAAAGCTGTGTAATAGCTTTGACCTTTGATCATGCAAGTATTCATTCTGGAATACAGCACAAACGCAATTTGGTCGTGTCACAATTTCATATATACCTGCATACCTAAGCAGCGCTAGGTGTTCTTGCAAGGTGGAAATAGGTATTCCACCCAGATTATTCCCAAACAATGTTTCACCACCCATAAATCTATGTTGAAACTAAAAAATGGGCAATTATCGAAACGATTACGAAAAAAGAACCTTACAGATTCGGTCTGAAAATACATTTTTATTATTATAGGACAAGTTACACCTGAAATTTTGCGCCCACCTTGCCACTTCCTGCAAGTTCCGACCCCGAATCATCGCGCCGGCGTGATGCACAGACGCCGTGAACTTCTTACGCATTCCTAGTTGCACGGTTTACGTCAGTGTCTGCGGGTCCTCTCGGAAAAGAAGTCTAGCGAGGTTTCCCAGAACCCAGTCCAGGAATGAATGCTTATTTTGCTCTACATCACTATTGGCCCCCAGAGTCACTTATATGACCTTGTTCAGTCTACAATGAGAACCTCAAAGTTCGGAAAGTCACTAAAATCAGCACTGTATCCAAATGTCCGCCAATCCTACCTGGACGAGTTAATCGCGTTGACATTCAAATGCTTCCTCCGGTAAAATCCTAAAAGTGTGCGTTCACACAGTTTGGAGGAATACTTTTAGTGGGCGCCTACCAAGCGACTAGTCCTCCGTTGAGACATGCAGGAAGTGAATCCGCCCTGGGCGTTCTTGTCTCAGCTTCACTCAAGATGCGGAACGACAAGTAAAAGACTGGCTCCGGGGCGCTTGGTCCACTGTTGGCCGTCAGCCGACCATTCAGTGGGTTTCAGCCCGTAACTCTGTTCGGTTTGTTTGCTACAAACCTTCAACAAGTCTCGCGATACGGGGAGCGCAGTTTCCTCCATAAGTTGAAGAGGAGATGTGACAATTATGCGGACGTTATAGAGGACGACCGAGAGAAGTGCGACTGGAATGAACATTATAGTTATAGAGACAGACTATACCTTCTCGATATGTTTTCCAAAGGTTAAGGGCGTGTGCGCCAGAATGTTTTGTTAGCGCAGAATGCTGAGAGTGACTGTCGGCTTGCAGGCGCGCGCGGGTTTTCCCCTCAGGAGAGACGATGTGAGATGTGGATGCAGGTCGACTCTAAGCGCGCAAACAACGCAGCAGATGCCTGTAGTCTACCGTCCCCCTGCCGCAGAGCATTAACTGGTTAAAACGCTTTTCCGTGTTCTGTGGTGAACAAGGAACCGTTTGATCTACAAACAGTAAAATCACGTATGCACTTGGCGAACGTGTAGAAACAGGAACGAGCTTCACCTAATGCCTTCATGCAACACTGAAGTGAAGGTATTCATGCGGGAGTATGTTACTTTTTCTTCCAAGGAAGGATTTAAGTGCGGAAAATCTTCTTGGGGGAGCTGAGAGGAAAGTCTTCCACTGCTAAATAAAGATTCTCCTTGTCTCAAGAGAACACCGGTAACCTTATTGCTTCGAAAAAATTACAAATCTGCAGGGATATATGATTCAAATATATGTTTCAAATGTATGTATGTTTCAAATATTTGATTCTGTTCTTTTCAGGGAGGATTTCGAAGTTTCTTAACTAATTCTTGCAACCTGCCTATACTCTTTCCTTCACAGTTAATTCATGGAACTCAATCGCGTGTCATTACTTTCGCGTAGACTTGGTTTACAAGTGGTATTAATGATAGCTCATAGTTTTTCTGCACATTACTTTCCCCTGGCTCAGTCACTTCGTAACAGAGCGAAGTAAGAGTTTTTCAACACCCATGGTTATCGGGGGCCTCCGTGATCAATAAACGTATGGCACGTTGGCTTCAATTAGCATTGCGCTGTCGAGACACGCTCCTAGTGGGAATCACCCGTCGTCCTCCTGAATGCAACACTTCAGCAGCGAAATTCGTCTTGTAGGAAACATCTCAAGTTTACAGAGTTTGTTTAGTCTACTCATAATAAACGACTACAATGCACCCAAGATAAACTGGTCATAAGCATCTCATCGACAATGTGAAGGTGTTCTTGACTTCCATACTGCTGTTGATACAGAAAGAAGCGTAGTCAAAACACGCCAGCGCCCCGACAAGGCGTGGGTCTGGAGAGACTCCAGCTCTGTTGGAGAGGGTCACCACCAATGAGGGCCGCCTGTAGACAGAGTTGTCATCAGCCCAATGCTTGGAAGCAGCGATCACTCCGTGTTCGCCCTTCCATTTACCTATTACCGGTTGTAAGCAAAAACGTTTCAGTAGGGTTGGCTTCAATAACCTCAGAAGCTATCTGCATTTGATTATGTACACCAGAATTATCATGCTTTTTGACAAGGCAATTCGGAGCGTAGACGATTTGCCCGCTCTCCACAAACTGTGAACTTTATCTTATCGGTCACCTCTTCCTCGATGAACACGCCATCTCCTAGATGGCAGTTCCCAGTTATTATGTGAGCATAAGTTTACGAGAAACCTGAAAAACTTAAGTGCCCGCCAAACTGTTAAAAGTAGGGGCAACTGAAAATTCTTTGAGCACATCAAAGTGCTACTGGAAAAGAACGACAACTTCTTCTTTAAACATATTCGTCCAGTAATAATAATGAACAAGCTGCTGATAGGGGACATCTTATGAACCGTGATCG
>LUCH01004492.1:0-37660 GCA_013368495.1 Paragonimus heterotremus | reverse complement strand
ACCTCTGGATTATTCGGTGGACCATACATGGCATGTAATTTGAATAGGTAACTGAATGAAAACCTAGAATAATAGATCCTTCGACAAGTCGTGGTGATTTCGATGCAAACCGTCCGCTATGTCTGTACATGCTGGTTTTCTGGCTGTGCGAAATCTAGCCGAATTCTGCACTGTTGTCAATCAAGTATAGTTGCAAATTCCATAAACCCTTTCTAGAATGAAGAAACCTTACGGAGTACATCACTTGAAGGATGGAGTTTGGATTTACACAATGTACAAACGTTTCACAAATGTACGGTAATTATAAGCGTACATAGATCAAGATGATATGATGTTTTCCTCAACAACTGAACAACACGTTCGTGATAATTGAAAAGTCGGGCACATCTCGCTGTTGATATTATTTTGAACAAACTGCATGGCAGGTTAAAAAGAATGGTACTACCATTAAACAAAAATACCTCGAAACTACAGATGTATTGACTGCATTATTGCCTTCACTTGTCAACTTGCTCATGGGAATAAAATCTTCTGAGCATTTGCGTTGTAAGCCCGTTATTCGTTTCATGTGAGGGCATCCAAGTACCATTGACAAGATCTACTCATTCATTCCTCCGTATAAACCACCGAAATGAGTTCATCGGTGTTTTTGAATACATGATAAGGTTCCCACTAAAGTAGAGTCCTTGCCAATCAATTGGTTTTAATTCTCTTCAGATACCTCGAACCAGTTTAGCTGTATAATTAGATATGCTAACAAAGTAAAACATAACGGTATGATGAATAGTCTGCCAAAACGATCTATTATCAAATTACTTATTGTCCAACAAACAATCGCGTTCACGTGAAGCACGTTTTCTCTATTTCTAACTAGAAACAAAATTACCCTAGTAATTTGGCTAACCAGTATGCCTGTTACATTAGTATTTCTGGGTAAACTGGACTTGAACTCGTGAAATTAGAGACTGCCCTGTTCGTGGTCATTTCATTGGATGTCATATGGACGCAACTTTCTTCAAAATTTGACCATCACAATCGTGAGTACGTTCTCCACAACCAACGTAAATGTTATGCAGGAAGTGCCAAACGTGTAACCGTTTCTAACGCTATTACGGTTATACGCTGTAGGGCGCAGCTACTGCCGGTGGCCCGAGGTGGAAAGGATTTCGTAGTGAATCTGTGTTCAACACTAAACTCAGTGTATTTCATCAGCGTTGACGCAGCATAAACAAGTGAGGTCAACTGATGGTCAGTCATCCTATTCAACGGCCACATACTGTTCCCAGATTGCTTTGGGGCATCATCCGATTCCTGTGATTGATATAAAAGCGGCGACGCAGTGAGCAATCGGTGTAGTATGGAGGAGTAATCGTGCTATACTACTCACACTGCTGGTATTTAGTAGTGCAGCTTAGAACATATTCTGGCATTGAAGTTAAGGCAGCACCCCAAGAAGTGGTTATTGGTACATAAGGGAACGTAAAAGAACTGAGCATTAATATATGTGGCAACCGTGACGGTCTCAGCCCAGTACCGTGAGAAGTTGAGCATGTTTTTTGTTGTCCTGTTAAAACGCATAATCCACATGTAGCTGTCCTGAATAAATAATTATTGTGCCATTCGCGTTCTTGGCTCACGACACCGACAGGCTTTCAGTAGTGGCCAAGTTTGATTTGGACTGAATATATGCAGTGCAGGATTGCTCTAGAACGACAGTATTTTGTATCGGCACATTTGGGCGTGCAGAATTAGAATAAATGTTTACATTCGGAAAGAGTTTGCAACAAAAATTTACTTGGTGAGCCAAGGAAATTGCCCGATCTAATGGTATAGGTCACGGTGGACATTTTATCGCATAAGCTGAACGTCACCGATGTTTGCCGTTTTAATTGCAGACCTTTGAGTTTCCACGGTGATTTGTTGCTAATTTTGAAGTCGATATTTCAGAAATCAACCGGTTTTGTTTGGTTCCATGAAATCGATAAAAACGTTTCAGTCGCCTTTAACTACCTACATTCTCAACGTTATCTCTCAGAAGTGATGTTCAAACTTTTGAAATATTGCCTTGCTGAATTTCATTACATGGTGTAAATTCATGCATTTTTGGAAAGAAACGAATCATAAAGACCGAAGTCTGCCGGTTTCAGCTTGGAAAATATGACGATAATATTTATCTGTTGCTCAAGGCAACAAAATTGTAATTGTGTACGACGTGATATTACTGAAACTTTTCAAACAAATAGGAAGTACAACTGTGTGAACAGTGTGAAAATAATTCATTTGGGTAGTGAGAACAAACAAAACAAGATGGTCTAGAGTGGATAGTCATCAGGCTAAGCAAAACACACCAAGGAATACGTGGGAGATAGGAAATCACGGAGTGTTGTGACAGCAAAAGGGGCTTGGCCAGTAAATTCGTTCACTGCTCGAACTCCCGTACGGATCATGTTAAACAGGAGACCACAAACGCGTACACTCATTTGCACGGTGTTCACGTGTATTCACATGACGTGTATTCACGTACATTGAGAGACAGTACGTTGTCATTCGCTCAGGCGACACTTCTGCCATAGCGCGTGCACACTAGTCGGATAGTATTTTCTGGTCCTTTGTCTTCATGGCGTTGGGGCTTACCCTTTTATTACTGAAGTCGCTTGTAAGTAGTATACTACTCACAACGAAACTGTTATTCAACAAGGGCATTGATCAAGCGTTTATGTGGCCATAATTGAGAGGTGTGTAAGTGGATTGTAATAGCCTCTCTGGTGGCTATTTTATGCCCTGTGGCTCATTTTGGTTGCGTTCCACAGACTGGATGAATCGTTTTCGACGAATCGGTCGACCTGATCAGATAGTTGATGATTTCACCAAGTGTGCGGCGACAGATGAGGAACATGCCTCTAGGAGTCTTCCAGCTGGCCGCACCGGACGCTCTCGGATGCGTTCAAATGTTCCCCTTGGTATGCGTTCTTTGTAAGTTTTTGCACCGAACTAGATGCAACAGTAAGCACAGTACACAAAAATAGGTAGCATCCACACTCTATGTATCTTTTCAGTTGTGGGCATGAACCGAACAAGTAAATGCGCTGCGAGGTAGGTTTTGTTAAATGCTACGTCAAATCTGCAGGTTAAGTTTTCAACATTGCTGTCGTCTTCGAATGGCAGCGAAATGCGGGGAGATTTTATTGCCTAAATTTTGCGATATATTAGCGCTTGTGTTATTTGGTATATGTTTACAAATACACTGTATTGAATGACCATTCTAAAGGAGGGCGTCAAACTAAACTGTTCTTATTTTCCCATAATACGATCCGACCATATTTCCTCGGTTCAGTCCAGTAAACATCTGGTCACGTTTGTTCTATGTTGAAGGTACAAAAATATTCTAATGTGGTATACTGTCCTGATCACGTTACTTTACGATTTATTGCATGTTGTATTGTGTCATCCATACGAATTTCCGCGAACGTGTCTGAAAACGCAATACCTACGGATGAACAGGGCACCAGAGTAAAAGGCATATTGAACTGTTTTCATTGTTTCATTGCTGTACGAAACATTTCTAAACATCATTTGCATACAATACAATTGAATCTTTTCATCGATTTACATTTCATTGCCCTCCCATGAACAAATAGTCAAAAAGGCCTACCACTAATTTCCACCTCACGCTGTTCAAGTTTGGTAAACCAAGTACACCCTATTAGGACAACACATCCGGGTACCTGCCTCATTTCTAGACTGAAATTAAAATCTGATGTCAATTTCGGAGAACTTACTTACTTCACAGTTCAAGTTGAGAATTTTACAGATTTGTTACTCGTCCTCCATCAAACTGTGCCACACGCCATTCGAATTAAAGACCCTAGGAACATCGGATAAGGGGAGTTAATTGGCTAGATATTTTCAGTATTCAAGAGATCATACTCACAACTGAAAGTATTAGGCAGTCAAGAGGGTGGATAAGTAAAAAATATTTGGAACATTCACTTAATATCTTCCATGTCTAAATCTGTTGCTCGTCAATCTTAATCCAGTCCACTGAATTCAGCCGAATTCAGACCGACAGGAGCGTCAAATAACTTGGCGAGTTCAGCTCTCCCAGCGGGAGCAGGTGACATGAGAATAGGGAAGAGGAAGGACTCGCAACGGGCAATAACATGGGCAGAACGCCTGAACAAACATTTCAAACCTTCACATTTATAAACTGGAATGAACATGTTAATGGTGGAAATATATATATATATGCATGTTAAAAATACGTTCTCTATTTTGTTCGGAAAGCAGAGAAATGAACGAAACCTGTGCTTCGCGCAACTATATCATAATCTGTCGTAAGCATCTAAGAAGACCACTGAAGTTGCTCGCAATCTGATGTGGACATGTAGATAATATGATTAGTTTCTACGTACCTATTGTTCTGACATATGAGAGATGTGTCAAAATGTGTGTTAAAGATAGTTACAAAAATGAGAGCTTTACTTTGTGCATATAACTTAAATTACGTGCTGCAACATCGTATGTTGCGCAGTTAAAACGTATAATCCAGAGCTTAATCAGTCAATACTTCAATTCATTCTACTCGTTTAATATTTCATCCACATAGAACAACGTTGACCAAGCCAGATTTTTCTTGAAGATTCTACCGAACATTGATATAGATCTGACAGAAGTAGTGAGTCAGTATGTTCGCGTATTAAAGCAATCTCAGTCAAACGCACACAATGTTGTGACTGTTTTGAGAAGCGACGAGAAGACTGACATATCAATAGACCTTACCAAAATACATCATAATGATTACCATTTTCGGGAGCAAGGACACGACGAGTTAACATGTATTACCCGAGCTGCTGCTTATGTTTTCACCGCATCTGACAAGCAGGTGCACATCCACGTTGAAGTGTCAACCGTGTTTTGATGTTTAGCAGGTTGGTCGGTGTCGATGGATTGATGAAAGCAATAACAAGAAGAAAGAAGGAATCTGTCGTTTCAGACAAGAAGAGTACGAGCAATCTGTCAAGAAACAAGAGTTCGGGAGGGAGTTTGTGAGAATAACTCGTGAAAGCGAGGGCAAAACAGGCTAACAATATCAGGCTGCCACCTAGTCACACAGTGGCGATATATGGTACATCAAATGAGAAGCAGGGTCTCGAAAATTTCCGCACTTTCAAGGATGTACATGAAAATGTACCTGAGTAGAGTATTCACAACATACGCACAACTGTAATTACCATCTGACCTGTGTGTATGATTAAAATTACACAGGGTTTTACGCGAACGAGGTACTAGCCAAGCAAATCCACAAAGGTGATTGCCAACTTGCTTGGATTATAGTGAGCAGGTTAAAACAATTTTCTAACTGCTACACAACACTGTAATGGATATCACTGAGAATTATTTCCAAAATGTGCCAAGTTGGAATACGGCAAATACGAAACCAAGTGAGACAACCTGGATATTAGAATCTCTCGAGGTAGACTGTTAAGTCACCGTCGCGGACTGTTTATTAAAGAAAAAGCTAGTGACGCTCAATGACTAATTTTGATGTGATGACAGTGCTCAGTTTAGCTAAAATTTAGTTTGGCATTAAGGCATGAGTTGATACCTAACAGTCTTCTTGAGCCGGGCTGACAATCGGATGTTTATATCTTCTTTTCATCAAAATGAGCACGTTGTTTCCAAGTAACAGTAAGAGGTAACATAACAGTACACATCACGCACAATCAAGTCCTGTTCCCAACGCCGATTGCCGTCTAGGCACATGAACCTAATTGATTTGTGTAAACTTAATTACTGGGTCACCCACGACGACATGCAAAAATCCATAAATACTGATTATTGCTTTGAAGAGCAATCAATGAAAGAGGTTTTCCGAAGTGCAGTAATGTTATGAATGAATTTTTTGCAATGGTGAAGTTTGAAATTCTAAGCCTCTTCCAGCTTACTGACAACAAAACGTTGATGAGCTTCAGGTAAGATTCAATTTAAGTTATTTCGAAGTTAGAATATTGTCTGTTCATCGAACTTCGTATATTAACTATGATGACTTCATCAAACAACGGAGCGATGTCGCCAATGTGTAAGAGGCTAAGAGTGTCACGATTTCTAGGCCATGGGGAACAAACCATCACATAAATAACCAGCCACAGTAAATAATCCCACCATTAATCTCGAGAAAAATTGTTTCAGACTTTTTATCGTAATTATTGACTGTCATCGCGTCATAGACATTTTGGACAAAATGCCGAAAATTTGTCGGGACGGAAAGGACTGTAAACTGTGAAACTGCTCGTCAGTTTTAATGTTAACTGTAGACATTTAGTCCAAAATGTACAGTCTAGTAATGAAACCAA
Source organism: Paragonimus heterotremus (assembly GCA_013368495.1). Taxonomy (NCBI): domain Eukaryota; kingdom Metazoa; phylum Platyhelminthes; class Trematoda; order Plagiorchiida; family Troglotrematidae; genus Paragonimus; species Paragonimus heterotremus. Next base: position 31,307 of record LUCH01004492.1, on the reverse strand, counting down.
AATGCAAACTTGGGAGATACAGTGAATTGTGAAACATCGGTATCATGGTAATGTATGTAAGATACAAACAAACGTCCATTTTAAATGGTCAGATCAAGTTACTCCTAAAGAAAAACCTGAACAGATGGCTCGAGAAGTCCATATATGCAGTAAGCAAAATTCGAATGAACTGCTGAATCGATCTGTAGAAGGCAGATAGACCAAAGAAATCTGCATGAATACACGTTGGAAGATTTCTAGAACCAGCTTATCAGACTTAAGTAGGTGGCTATATATGAACATGCAACGCTCAAATTGAGGTCGTAAACACTTTTTATAAATGTGTAGTTGAGCAGCAGGAAGATTGTATATTCAATTTAGCCTGCCGTTCGCCTACTTTTAGCTGCTTGGAAAGATACATGTTCAGCAAAATTTCACGAGTCTGAATTATGTATACCCACGTGACGCACCGAAATGACCATCCAACCTCCGAAGGCCTTCCGGTATACAATACTCATGCCAAACGCTATTGGATTTATTGGCTAAAACTTTCATCAGCCGAGTCCAAAACCAAGACTACAATATCACGAAATCTTTCCGAATCTCATCTAAACAAGGATGGGGATACATAGGAGTTGAAATGTAGTCATTTATAACGTCATTAGCGAGTAGAAGTGTTTTCCATGTTTGATGGCTTTACATATTTATTAGTAGGCAATGGAATGAGTAACGGTTAAAGGCAATTCTCTGAATCACCTCAATTCGAACTGGTCGTAGTGGCGAGTAGGTTCTTCCTACTCTCGTGTGTGACCTTCACTTTATGTAGTCAACAAGCTAAGTATAGAATCATGTATAACAAAGCATATTACTTTGGTCAAAAGCAGCTCGTGATATTTACGTTCAATTGCTTCTTAGATCGCGCGAAAATTCCCATTGTAGTGATGAAAAATACTGTGTAGCGAACAACCTCGTTTTCAGTGATTCATCATCAGGCTAAATACATCAAATTTATATCATAAATTTTACAGGGGGATCATCAGTGGAAGTAAACGGGGAACGGGTGGTTAATAAGGTCAATCAATTCAATGTCACGCTGCAATCAAGTATTGTCAAGTATCGTCCTGCTTAACAAAGCGGATTACATTAATAAAATGTGCACCATATTAGAAGATCGAGTCAAGTTTCAGAAAACAACTGATGAAGAAAGATAAGACCCCTCAGATCGAGGAAACAATATTGAAGTCTTTGAAACAGAGGGGAATTATTGATTCCCTTACGTTTGAAGGAATTCACCCCACCGGAACCATGATTCCCATGCTGTATGGATTACCAGTTTTGGATATGTCTAACTTTCCATACCACCCATTATCAAAATGGTTATCACAATTACTAGATCCCGTCAGGCGAAAACTCTCGACCCATAGCTTACGCGACTCATTTGATCTGGATGTACTTTTACGTCGCCACGCGGATAGCTCAATTCAACGCGCGATATACAGAAAGCGCACGTGGAATGCTCAGTACATTCATTTCAATAGTTTTGTACCACTCGCTCTGAAAAGAAATCAAATCAACTGTTTGACGGACAGAGCGGTCAGAATTCGCACAGATGATACTATAGCCGAAGAATTGGCTTTCATACGTACAGTATTCATACAAAATGGCTACCCGGAAAAGTTTTTAAACAGAGCTATGCAACAACAAAATGAAAGGGGCCAGCTGTATCAAGCTGAAAAGAAAACTGTACACATCGGGTTACCCTTCAAGGGTGACACGCTAGCTGAAGCTATCACACGTAGACTCACGAGGGCATTTAGTGCAACGTTTTACGCGGATAAATTACGTATCCACTTCACATCCAATCCGGTTTTGTGCCCACGACTAAAAGATAAATTGCCTGTTTCTGCAGCCTCATTTTGTGTATACTTATTCACTTGTTCCTGTGGATCCAGTTATGTAGGCCGCACGACCAGACGCCTATCTGAACGGGTCTGGGAACACCACCCAGCTTGGCTGAACAGTGGAATAACGAAATCTGTCAACAGTGCCATACTATCGCACCTGGTACATTCGAATCACTCTGTAAATGTGACGGACGCATTTCGCCCAATCTACCGAGTTAAGGCCACCCAGTCGAGGGCAGCTGAAGCTATTTGAATTCGCCTGTTTAACCCACCCCTGTGCGTCCAGAAACGTTTTGTTCAGGCGTTGGATGTGCCATGGCCAACCCCACACCCTGTTAGCTTGTCAAGACCCACGGTTCAAGTGGGTACTTGACTGCAGCGTGACATTGAATTGATTGACCTTATTAACCAGCCATCCCCTGTTTATCCCCATTAATGATTCCCCTGTAAAATTTGTGATATAAATGTGATGTATTTAGTCTGATGATGAGTCACTGAAAACGAGCTTGTTCGCTACACAGTATTTTTCATACTTCTTATATGTCCAACGGTAGAATAACTGCATCGTTAGAACCAGCGCATTTTGACATATAGTTTAGCCATTCCGACTTACACGTCATGCAAGAATGTTTGTTGAGGAACTCGTGCTGTGGGTAATTCTTAAGTTATTTTGATAGTAAGAATTCAACCATGCGACATTTTGTGACATATTCCAATCCACTGGAAAAAATGGAGGTAAGATTTTTTGGGCGACGGTTGTCAACATCTTAATACGAGTCACTTTTAAAGCAGGAATTGACTGTGGGATTTTTCCACTGGGAAGGGAAGGGACTAGATGTTGAAAATAGCGTGTGGAGAGTTGGTGAAAGAAAGGAAAATCTTCCGCACCGTGTTTGGGGGCAACAGGGTATTTACCATCAAAATCAGTATGATAAAAAGGAATTGATAGTAATTAACTTTAAGGATATGTCCACAGCATATATATCATATCAGAACAAGGCTGATCAAGTATACTTGCGAAATATTGCCTTCTTAATCAAATTACATATCCTTTACTACGTGTAGTAGTAAATGTGGTGTTAGGTAGGTTACAGTATTTATTATTATATCGATATGGCTTACTTTTCTACTCGACGTTTTTCATGGCCACTAAAACTCTTCCAGTTAGGTTATTTTAGTGACCCGTTATAATCTAAGAGGACATATTCGACAGCAAAACTGAGCACAGTAGAAACAAACGATGCTATTAAGCTCCGTTCACCTTCTGTCATTTAAGTGAGTGCAAATTCAGTTAGAAAATAGTAGACCTGGGGACTGAAATGACGGGACAACACGGTAAACTAGAATAGCTCGTCAAAATATTTAGCCTGCTGAGCCCGATAGTTAGCTTTCTAAGCATCCCAACTACCGCCTATTATTAGACTACTTCTAGACGCTGGGACGTTCATTGACACAATGACTAAGGAAATGTACAAGCGATTGCTATGTTAGTAAAGTGATTATATTTAACCTGTCTGGTAGACAACATTTGTTATCTACAGAAAGTGTCCTACTCAGATATATTAGGATAAGTGATCAGGGTTGTTGCTGACTGAGATTGCACAGGAACGTTTAACAATAATGTTGTCTAGTGTAACTCAGATTCACAAGTGAGTCCATAACAAATGAATTCATCAGAAGTGTAGATCTGATTAAAAATGGCACATTTATTAAATCTGTGAAGGTGGATATTAACAGGACCTCACTCTATAAGGAAATACAACGCACCAATATTTTTCAAGTACAGAGGAACCCAGGTAACATAGTCAACAATCAGATTAACTTATTTGTCAGTCTGAAACGCAACGAAAGGTTTTTAAACCAGTAGGTTGCAGATGGCAACACTTTTACATTGCCCATCCAGAATGATACCTGTTATGTTTGTTGAAATTCGTCCGATAAGTTAATCATATTATGTTCGGTATGACGCGGAGAGATGAACTCATGGAGGAACGTTTAGCCTGTTTAGAATAAACCGATCTTAAGTTCGTCTTTATTTGTCTTTGCTAGGTGCAGTTAACAGTCGTAGCGAAGTATGTACTATAACTGCACATGAAAAGCTCGTTTTCTTTTTTGTAACTACCGCTGCTCATCTATCAGAACTTCCTCTCATGGTATTGTCTGACACAGTCTCTCAACTTCATCTGCAGCCGATTGTTTCAATGATCTCATTTCCCATTGGCTGGTGGTAATTTGTGGACTCGTGTTTGGTTACTCCATTTTGAAGGCCATTTTTGCTTTATAATGTGTATTTGATTAATGCACATTCAGGGTGACAGAGCATATCTAATGTAATTTTGTCCAGCGGTATCGTGAAAACTCCAACCTTCTGAACGCGTTTTCAGAAGTTTATTGCATTTGGTCTCTTGAACCCAATCGTCTGAATAAGCGTCATTGGAATTGTCGAGTACGCACTACTGAGTAGAATATACCAAATCGACAGCAACTATTCAAAAACGGTGAAAAGTCAACCATATCCATACATGTTGATGTTAGGCGTGTTCATGTTTATCCGGCTAAACCCATGATTGCTGTTAAAAGTGGCTCTCTTAGTCATCGGCGAATCCCTTCACCAACCGACTTATCGACTGAAAAAGCCACAGACCCAAAGCATCGGAAATTCTCCAGATTGCTAGGGACAATAGTCCAGCTAACCCTGCTGAAGACGAGGCTGAACAGACAAAGCCGTCATCTGCTGACCATGGGCATTTTTCCCTCCTATCCAATGTGCCCATAAGCAACACGCACAAATCCAAAAGTCCTGGACAAAGTCCCAAATTATCCTCTACCCTATTCACTAGAGAACTGTGGTTTGTATTTACAATATAAGGATAAATTGACAGCATTCCCAAACGCTTCACAGATGAAAATGCACAAATTGCCAGCCGCTGATTCTGAGCCAGTCTACAGTTATACTTGTTTTCACGGCTTTCAAGTACTAACCCGTAACCTCTACTTTTGTCCACAATTTGAATGTTACTATAACCCAACATCTCAACATGGATATCCTATCAAGTACGTCGCCACCTGAATATATATAACAAACACAAATGTTCATCGTACCTCTCCTTTACAGTAAACCCTATGATATTTCATCCATCACCATTAGATCCTCTTCCTAATACTTACTCATTAATCTTGTCATACTGACTCTCTTCCAGCACCTTTTGTAGTAAAGTCAAGTCTTTAAGATATCCACCCCAACATAAACAGAGAACTGGTAAATGTTCTGTACCATACCAATGTCTTGCAACCCGCTAACACTTCTATCATGCGGTTCTTTAGCAGTTTAAATTTTGTGGCTAACAGAAAAAATCCGTTTATACATTTAATTTGTTACTCATGAACGCACGGTCAATGGCTAGTGATATGTACATTTTCAGATCCTTTGACTTTTCTATTTAATTCTCATATTATTCCAATCACGGAGACATGGTGGTTCTCAGGTATTTCAGCCACGCAATCAAACGTCATAGGTTAATGTGTTTAGTGAGAATCGTCAACCTGGGAGGGGTCGTTGATACATTATTCACAAAACAGAGCCTGAAATAAAAAATTCCATTACTTATAAACGTAAGGCCATTGATATGTAAAATGCACAATTCTAAATCTGTTTTCTCCTCATCTAATCCCCACATCATTCACACCATTGAGGTTTGGTGCTCATCTGATAATCCAGACACGCAAGTAAGCCTCGTTGGATATCATACATTTCATAGGGACTATCTCACAGGAGAAAGCGATGGATGTATCAGTCACCTAAAAGAGCAATTTTTTTCGCAGTTACTTTCGAAAAGTCTAGTCTTAATAAAATCGAGAACTCGTTGTGGTTAACGGTCTCTATAGGTTCTGGCTATCTACTTATTGGATGCATTTACCAGCCGATTAAAGCCACTAGTAGTGACTTGAGTGACCTTTGTGAATATAAAACCAACAGTTGGTGACTTGAACATGCCTAATATCTCCCGGACCACGTTCTCAGCTCTTGCAAGGCAAGCTGAATTTCTTTCATGCATTTATCTGAATGCATGGAATCCACATGTCCTAGTGCTCATTAGACAAAGACATACGTTGGACCACAAGTATCTTGTTTGTAGGGATGTACCTTGTAAATCAATTTCCTGGAAGCAACCACAGTGTCGACAAACACTTGTTTAGTTTTAATAGAGTTACCAAACCGACAGTTTTATTCTACCATCCGATCAAATTCACGGATTGAAGTACCTTTTTCTCTCTACTAAAATCCTTAAATCACATCAGACCCAAAAGTAGCAACCGAAGAATTCATGAAACACTTTACTTCTATTGACATTCTGGCTTCTATAAAGTAAAAACTTATCGATTCGTACGTACAAGGTGGAATCCTTACTGTAAATGAGACTGACAAAAATAAAGTCCTTAAGTCAAAGCGCTGAAAAACACGCGACTTTTCTCTGTTTATGCGAATGGACATAATGTTTAGAGAAAGTGCACGAAACAATAGTACATCAAACAAAGGAAAAAGAGGTTCTAGTGAGTAGCGATTAAAGATTCCTGAAGCTAATGTGACCAATCAGACGCAGAAATTCAAAGAACAACCCCTGCATCAGAATCACTACTTTCAATGAAAAACTGTTGTTGATAATTCTGCTTAAATACACGAGACTGTCAGTTCACATCTCGCAGCTCTGTTTGACTTGGAAAGCATCACATTATCTACAAGTGATAAGACAGAAGCGAAGTCTTCGCGATAAGATAAACCTTTCAGCTAGCCTACCTTGAAAGGAAGCATCAGCCTCGAGTTGTGCACTCATTGGAGCCCACCATTAATGCACCTTCTCATACAGACCAGAACTGGCATTTCGACCCTAAGATGTGTGAAACCAGTGTGCTAACCACAACGTCAATAACCTCACTATAGGCGCCACCGAATCATCTTACCTGACTGCTGACCAACAACGCTGTGTGAGTAGCGTTTGACCCGCCCGATCCTTTACCAAGAAGAATAAGCCCACCATGATGGGGTGGTTCAATGAAGGTAGTAACTTCAGCTTAACTGACTAGTCCTGACCACGGCATTACCGAGTGGATGGAACAGGGCGTTTCTGTTTATTCTTCTTTCGTAATGATCTGGCTAACAGAGTACGATTCATACAGGGCTGTGGTTCAGCATTTCGGTATGACCATTCGATTACACTTATTGCCAGGTTATTGGTTTTGTGGTGAACACGCTTGCCTGACAAACACGACGGCCGGAATGCACGTTCTGGTCTGGACCCTAAACTCTAACGAGAGCGACAATCCAGTTTAGTGCTTCATTTCGAAGTAGGCTAGCCGAAAGTCTCATCTGAATGTGAGGGCAGCAATCGAATGTGGGTGGTGTTTAAACTGAAACAATCTGAATCCCCGGACTTGTAGTTAAAACAAAAATCCTGAGCAGTGTCTTGACTGATGACAGAAATACCTGCCCGCAATTAGCTATCATCAACTCCAAGATTCATCTCGGACCTACCAATGTCTCAGCAGTGCTTAATAAGCAAAGACGTCAGGATACACCCATCGTTTTACTTAAGTTGTTCACATTACCACTCCTGCCTAGCCCCTTCCGCCTTTAAGTGATAAAGCCATTCATGATTCCCTCTTACAAAAACGGCAAAAGATAAGACCTTAGCAATTAACCACCCGTCAACCACACACTGGTCAATTCAAGTATGTTCAAAAGGATATTGACGGAGTACCCTATCGAAACTTTAATGTCATATAATAGTGTAAACTGTTCTTTCTGCACAGCTCCGTTAACCAGAGAGATCGTGCGCGATATTTCAGTCGGAATTCCTAGACCATGTATCCACCATGACCAACGCACATAATGCGATTACTATCGTATGCTCCAATTCCATATTTACAAACTACCCTACTCGTATGTTTACAGTAGATTAGTTTTATCGCCGATTCTAACGTGACTCGACGGTTTGCTTTATCTGTTCGTAATCGCAAGTGTTTAACACCCTAATCTTCACAAGATTTCCATAAACTTTTAGCAGACCATCAACAAATGAATTTTATCCGAGTTTATTACTTATATTCCGTTTCCTACCGCAGTTCACCACGTTTGTTTATCTGAATAACGGTAATGCGCTAGCTCTTACCGCCGGAATTAACTGGACGACTCGTCACGTTTTGCTTGCACTCTTATGTGCATTTGTAAACTCGGTCATGAGTGAATGAATATTGGAACTGTTTCCTATTGCACTTGTCGAACCACTTTCGGTAAATAGGTTTACCATTACTTACAATCTTCTGCCCCCGTCCATTTTAAGATATATATATCCAGCCCAGACCGTCCGTAAGTCTAGCTTACCAAAACTCATAATCCGACGCGTCTGTCCATTTAACCGTTATTCTACGTTGGTACATGTTAGAGACATTTGCTCTTGTTCTTCGTAAAAACCACTTGATCAGACCAACACTTTTGGCACAGAAAGTTTCCTTGAGTTGTTGGCATTCTTTTTATATTGCGGATAGCAACCACAGTCAGAATGGGGGAATATTTTTCAACGCTAATGACAGGCATCAGTAGAGTGTTTCACGGAATCGTTATGGAACGGCTGATTTTTCGTATCCAATTAGATGGCAGATGTACACTCATAAAGCAAGCCAAGCCTTTTCTGTGCTCCGACAATATTAAAATCGTAAAGAGACCCAACTGCCAAAAACAGGAACTTCGGCTGGATTCGAACCAGCTACAAAAATAACATGCTCAAACGCGGCAGATGCTCTATCAACTGAGTTACGAATCCAAACTAGCGTTGTGAACCAAGAACGCGGATGGCACAAGGGTTATGTATTCGAGAGAGCAACACATGGGTTAAACGCCTAAACAGGACTACAAACAAAAACACTCATTTGCATAAGGCACTTGGCACAGACCGTCTCGGTTACCATAGACACCAGACGTAGTAGGAACCATTATGGGCGTTGCTGTACTCCGATGTTTCTCCTTCTATTTTTCATGCGACTACTTCGGTGTCAAAATATATGCTCTGGCCCTCCCACTGAATAGTAGTCGTGTGAGTAGTACATTATGATCGATCATCCTCACTACACTAGTTATCAGTAATATGACATCAAAACTGTTTGTACATTTCACCGCCGCTGCCATCTTGCCTTCTGTTTACGAAATACACAACGGGACCGGGTGTCATTGAACTCGTGGTGAAAAACATGGTTGACATCACTCTCAGTAAACAAATCGAGCATTATCGCCTATGGTTGTGAAGCAACTGACGATTCTGTCTCACTAGCCAGCTATAATGCAAATTTCGGAACTTCTGTTTGACGCCCAGAAATATGCCCAAATCAGTGGGCTGGCAGGTAGCCAATACCAAAGGAACACTATGAAGGAAATAATCAGTTTACCGGCTACGAGGCTCAGTGTTTACAAAAGTTTTCTCCGCCTCAACGTTGAGTGTTGCAACTTCATTTACAGCCATCCATGTGAAGGTGACACATTTGAGCTAGAAAATCTCCAACGATCATCTACAAAAGGTTCAGTATGATATTCATCTTCATTAAACCTCAGAGAATGCTGTCAAAAATTAGACATTGATTCGCTCTTGTAAAGAAGATTAAATCCCAAAAATTGCACTCCTGCATAAACTGGTACTTCCAATTGTTTTCACTACAACATTTGCTGTTCACTAATAGTCAAGCTCCTCATATGGATTGATAAATACAAAATCCACTCTGCCAACCCCGAGGACTCGGAAAGAGATATAAACAAACCCCTTTGCTGAAAAATGTTCACATTTTTGGAATAAGCTTCAGGACAAAAATACAGTAGACAACGTACAGCCTTTTAAAATGCGATTAGACAGCTACCTTGCGATGTCACACAATATCTATCTGAAAACTTTGTATTTCTTCCGATGACGTGTCGAATGCTGAAAATAGCACACAGACCCGTTTCCGCTATCGAGCTCTCCTCGAAAACAGTTTGATTGAAACGGTTTGTTGCAATTCTATCAAGTATTATCGCCCCATTTAGCATTTAATATTTTGCATACTCACAAAACATCTGGAAAACCGATAATATTATGTTTGCATACAGCGCTGTGTGTACATTACTCAGATTGCTGAAGAATGTGAACCTGAAGCTCATTAACAACTTCAACAGGACCGTTCATATGTACAGTTATATTTAAAACACAAACCATCAGAAGAAAGCAGATTCATAATCGGCATCTATACTAATTCTTACATAACGTAGTAAGATAACCTCCGACGTTCTGAAAATTGTAAACCTCCTAAAAAGTGAGGGTTGCTTTAATAGTAATATCGTACCCGTTTACGTTACCATCTAGATGTTAGTTTACCACAAATAACTAGAATTAAAGTTAGTGTGTTCGGGTGGGTACCACAGCGTTACTTGTAGCTGTATAATGAATCCGGGCCGTGCTCAGTATTGTAGGTCACACTGCATAGAATATCAGCGTTTTGGCCATAATCATTGGGAACGCAGCCTAAGCAGTCCGACGCCTGTTTCACTTCTGAAGGTCGACAGGTGTCTCCGTTGAAGTTTGTCTTCTCTGGCCACTGACGTGCAGTTGGACTGAGGGTTCTCTCACGTCTATCGCTTTAGCGCCTTTACCTACTGCGTTGAAGTCCGCTTGTGTACGGTAGGTAAACCAATGAATAAAGTTTATTTGTAGATTCCCCGTTTTCTCATTACGACTTCTAATTCGTACGAACACGAGGTTGGGGACAATTTTGGCACACGAACCAAAGAGCAGAAGATTAGCAATGCGTCTGTTCGTTAAAATCCAACCATTTTGACATGCTTGCAAATTATAATTAGCGGTAGCCGATTTTAGTTGATTAGTAGTTATCATGCAAAAGCTGTGCATCTACAAAACTTTGAGGAATACACAAAATTACGTCATTGACAGACACTTGGTGGATCCAAGCAAAATATATAACTTAAGTGAAAACACGAAGCAAAAATCTGATGAAAAGACTGAGACGTTCGTGAAGGTATTTCCATTTAAGTTGAACAGTCGTGCTGCTCCAGAGGAATGGTGAGACCACAGTGCAGTTAATCGTGGACATACATAAATCCCAAAATACCCTGAAGTGAACGGCTGATTCATTCGGCAACTAACTCCTCGAAAATCGACTTGCAGACGACAAGTAGCAAAGGATAAACGCACAGATTACGACTTTCAAGAAAACGTTTACTTTCCATGCACACGGTTTGAATAACAAGTATAAATGTAAACTTGTGAAATGTAAGGCGTGTGAAAAACGGTGAAAAGTTGTGCACAAGTGCTTCATCTTCACACAATCGTATTAACGTCTCACATTACCCATTTGCTTACACACTTTCTTAACCCTCTTTACAAACCACTTAATGAGAGTTGTGTTTCACAACAAATACCGATTTCCATTCATTCATCGGTTGGACAGAGCCAAATTACATCACAGTTCCGTGGTAACCACATTCTGGAAATAATTGATGATAACCTAATTGTCCCGAAGTACTATGGCAACAACTGGCTAACGTTGCATATTTTGTTAAATAACACAAATATTATTATCAAAAGGCTTTCGCTAAAAAATACATTTCACGTTACTCGTCATATTCCATACGGTCACCTCACCTGTTCCCAATCAACACATCAAATTGTGGTTTTTCTTGTCTTCACAAATATCCATTACGCAAGAAAACTCCCCTGACACCTGGACACCGAAAACTCCATACTAACCGAACAGTTTCTGGTGTTTCCAACTTTTGGACGGTTTTGAGCAGTCGACAGTTCTACCCAGGCCTCTGTTTATTTGTCAATCAGCTTCTGAAGTCCCTCGTCGTTCTTCGCCTCAGTCGATTCAGTTCGATATGGTTTCGACGTTAATTGCATGAAATAAAGTCGAAATCCTTTGAGGACTCATTTTTTCACTACATATGTAACACACAAGCCTGTCCTTTTTATTCTCATTGCTCGTTAGACTTGTGGACCATCTCTGGGAAACATGTGGACACTGGGGGGACGACATTCTTCCAAAGTAGGTTGTATTTCTTGTGCTTCATAACTTAACACTAATGTCTTTTTACTACAGGAATGATTACGTTTTACAGAATACTGTTTATATTACGATTTCCTTGGATATTGTACTGCCTTATTACTATTGCGTGGAAACTAGCCCTGAGTTTGAGCCAAGTACATTTCCGATTAAAATTGTTTATTCCTAATTACCATATAAGGCTTTCAGTAACAGTCTTGGGAAAGAAAACAACACGAAAAAACATGAGCCAGAGGCCCAGTTTGCTGTGCGCACCACTTACACAAACAAAAGCCAGAATGGCGGCAACAGTACGGTAGCGAGTTCTGTTTCGCGGTTCAAATTCAAGCCACACCCGTTTGGTAGTTCCGTTTCCGATCTACAAATGAACGTTTATCTTCACTTGACCTTAAGCCATTTCAGGTTAGTTCAGTTCAGCACACAGGAAACATTTTGACCAGAAACCAGTTTGTCCAGATTCTTACACCGATAACCCCGAGGCTTTCAACGAGTCGACTTCAGAACTATTAACTTATACGTAACCTCGCGGAAGACAAACTGATGCGGCATCCCACTTTTTGATGAATTCGAATGAAGCATCTTAACTGTTTCCTTTACCAGTGTGTGTGTCAGACTTTTGTGAAATGCATTTCGTTTCTCTTTGATCATGCCTCTTTTGCTGACAGATTACCATTTATTTCATCTCGCACAATCATCTGTTGTTTGCATCGTTCGGAATTATCCTAACTGATCTCGCTTAGTGAACGTGCTTCGTTCAGGTGCATCGAGAAATACACATTGTACAGTTTGGCCGCAGCACTTTATCTATGAAATTTCAGTTTCACTGTCGACGATGACTTATAGCATGTAGGTTTCTGTTACTTCAAACTTCCTTTGCTTACGCTCTCCATAAACTGATTCGGTCCAGGTAGTTTGCTCAGGAGGTTTCTGTTTGTACGTAGGCAATCTTCGATTGAACTGCCGGGAAGCCGCCAGCCAACTGAACTGAGATTGTTAGAGACACTAGTTGATTGCGTGGGTGTCTTAGTGAGCACTTCAGGTGCAGTGGTGCTCCGCTGACTGTTCCGGAATTTTTACTGGAAGAGGATGTACAACATTCTGCATGTTTTTCTGCACTGCCAGCCGCGAGGTAGCTGGTACCTAAGGGTTTTTAACCTCTCCTCCTGGTTTTCTTCCTCCATTACAATAGTTGTAATATTAACAGCGTCAGTATGTGAGATTATAAACGATGCAGTATAAAATAACAACACATAGTATATAGTACATAACCATACACAAAAATATACCTGGTACTGACATAATATTATACGACAATATCAACATCTTGTTTCACGTTTTCGACTCGAATAAAATAACAGTTGACTGGGGTCATACGCATACTCTGAATAGAGCATGTCCCATGGAACCTTTCCTGCTAAGAAAGTGCAAACATCTAGACGCACAGCCACGTGAACAAGGCATTTGTTACCCTTCTCAGTCTCTGAGTTCGCCTGTTTTCCACGTATCTTACTTTTCATGGGTTCAATTGGTCGAAATAAAATAGTTACAGCGTTTAACATCACCACAACAAACACTAGATTAATGTGTCTATAGTTGTCGCCTGACCTCTGTCGCAATTTTCAAAAACGGAAATTACTGCTAATAAGTACCAATCAGATGATATAATCTCAGTTCCTCAAACCGTCTGAATGAGGTTCATCAGTTCTTGAGTCAGTCTGTCCATACCCTATTTTAAAAAGAAAGAAAGGGGAGGAAAGTTCTGGTGCAAAAGCCATATTAGTCCTAAATACACTATGCCTCAAGGTTACTTCCACTTTTGGTGGAGGACTGTCTAGAAGACAATAACTGATAATTTTGGTTCTGTCATCTAGGTGGTCTCGTTCAAGCTAAGTGAATTGTTTGTCAAAAGGTTCAGCCCAATGGTCAGAGCAGTCACTAACCATGAGAAAAAGCCGTCTTCTCTTCCTAGATAAAATTGTTGGTTCCAGCTCTTTCGACTGTTCTACGAAGTGCAGCACACGGCCTTTGTTCAAGCTTTAATTCAGCCTTCATTTAAATTCTCGACGGTATTCATCATTTTCGGAGACATATCAAATCAGGCAGAACTTGTTCGTAAAGTATGGCTATGTGACAGAGCATCTATTCTATCGCAGATATAAGGTTCCTTTGTAAAATGCCTCTTATCAGCGAGTTTTCGTAGATGTGAATGGTTCCCAATATTTTTTTACGATCCTCTCAACCGACATGAACCGGGCAGCCTATTCACTACCCGTCTCTGGCCAGCGTTTTCTACACTGCCGTTGCTCGAATACCAACGAACTGTCTTTTTTTGTGAGTGTATGACCTCTGGACAATTGACATAGCAGGACGGGCGGCTATGAATTATCCGCGGTTAAGAGACAATAAACGGAGACATCTTTGAATATTTGTCAACATTTCTGTGGTATCACTCAGCTATTTGAAATCCGCTGGTTTTTGTGTTAGAAATGATAATCAGCCATTAAACTCTTTTGTTTTGTCCTCTAGTTTGTATTGGAGTCAAAAATATCCGCGGTTGCAGTTGTGACGATACGCGTAAGTTGTTCGTTCAAGCTGTTTTTGACGTTTGCATGATAAATGACAATGTGTTATCTATAAATTCAGCGATATATTTATCGAAGTATATTTTACTAGTTAAGTTCAGAAAAAGCTAACTTTATGCTTCATCCCACTGTAGGTAATAAATTATTTTCGTCGTTTCAAATAGCCATCTAATAATTGAGCATTTTCGGAAACTCTACTACACATTTAAAGGTTGTCTGGATAAATACATAAAGGATTATAGTGTTCTGTACCTGTTTGTTTCAAGCATAAAAGAGACAGTGAACGCTTGTGTTATAATAAAATGAATATATACATACTAACCAGGATATGTGATAAATGGCATTCCGGTTTATCAAACATTTTTCCAGTTGCACAGTTCTTGTGGCACATGCTGGCAATCATGGTTCTTCGTCGTTTGGTGGGATACCGGCTTGATTGTTAGCTATTTTGCTCTGGAGCACAACCACGCTACAAATGTCTTTTTATTTGGCGCGCATCGTCGGCTCACTGGAGGTGAAGTAAACCGTTCAAACAAATCCTGCATCATGTCAGATTTCTGGTTACATTTTGAGGTTATATTGTAACGTGCGGTCAAAACCAGCAAGCGCGCACAGATTGAATTTGTATTGTTTATCGGGGCGTGCTGCTGTGTCGTCGACGCCGTTCTAGTTATCGTTTGTGTAAGTCGTGTGCATGGCTTACTGGGCCTTTGGCTCATGTTTGTTTCTTGTTGTTTCCCTTTACAGGACTTGTTGGAACCCCTACTTCGGAAGAACGCTGTCCCCTGGTGTCTCCACGTTGCCCCACATTTGGTCCGCAGGTGTGTCGGACAGTGCACGTGTAAACGGCCGGCTTGCATGTTACAATATCAACTTCTGATCGTAGATGAGAGGGGCCATGAACTACCCCTGATGTATGCATATGTGTGCAGTGAACAAAACGTTTCCTTGCACCAATTACTTGAGACATTCCGTGATGTAACGAGTGATCACATCCCCGTGGGAACTTTTGTTACGGATAACATGGCAGGCCAAGAACGGACATCACGAGTTGTCTTCGGATGAGACATAATACTACGCTATTTTCATGTTTGAGATATCTTGAGGTAGCACGTATGTTCGTATAATTGACCCCATAATCATTATTTGGAAATGTTCACTTCGAAGTCGCCACTTATTTCGCGTATAGCTATTTCTGATAAGTTAGAAGAGTGAATAAACACTATTGTCCATTTGTGGTTACGTTTCATTGGATTTGGTGAAATAATTTGATTAACGGACCTAAGGTTTATGAATTACTTGATGCGCGAATAGCTGTATATAAAGCCTAAGTGGGCCATCCGTGCACAGATTTTCATGTGTTGTTCACTTCGAAAACTGAAATAATAATCTTTCGGATAATGCAGATGGACGACTAAAAATATACACTGATCCATTCAGTCATTTAGTTAAAGTTATGGATAAAACCTTGTCTTACAGCGAGCGGTTAATGCGGCAGTCTGAGATGCAGTGCACCTAGGTTTGTGACCATCGTGAAATGATCAGCATTGATGTGTACGTGAAGAACCTACTTGATCGGCTACCAAACTTCGCCATTGTAGTGACCGGCGATCGTGTGGCTTCTCTAAGGATCCCGGCTGCAACCGTATTTTCCTGCTTGTCTGTTCTGTACGCATGATTCTATGTACGCCTGTAACAGGAGGCCTGATACGATCTCAGTGCCACTTTCTTCAGTCGTGCATCTAATTGCACGCAACGAATGTTTACCCTTTTCTTAGCGACTCATCTATTATTTCATTCTTCAAGGTCGTTTGACCCGAACCTATTCGAGCGTTGTTTAACGCACTCGAAGGTTTCACGCACTTTTCGCTTGACGCGCTTTTGAGCACCGTCGAGTGGGCTGTAGCTCATCTCGCGCTTCTCTTCTTTTCCTCTTGGTTGCTGCCGTTGATCCCAGACTAGGCTAGAACTAACTACTTATCATATTTCCAAATATTGCTGGAAATATACGGTTTGTTTCCAAACCTAACTGTGTTCTGTAGTTCGATGCCTGTTGGGACTACGTTACGATTGCTCTTCAGGAAAGGCGTATTAAATTGTTAGTGGACGAGGGTCTAACGCATACCCACTTGTCCACTACACCATTCAACTGCTACAGCAGCATCTCGGTGGGCAGGTTCCCCTACTGCACTTCAAACGACCGGAAGATAGCTGAGTAACGGAACGTTATTTAATGAAGGTACAGACTTCGTGGCGACACGTGTGAATGCGGTTTTTCCAAGTCAGCATGATTACTGTGAATTCACTTACTGTCTGTCTTTCAAAAAATGCCTCCATTCTCAAAGTAAGTTGCTTCCAAGATGGCATTTATTCTAGGATGCTTCTGCAACCATCGCCGGTGGTTTGCTGAAAATAATTTGTCCATAAGCTGCCTGTTTCACTGAGAAGTGACTGGCCCTGGTACTAATCAACTTTAAGCGGATTTCAGACTACTGCAGCAGGGGCTGTCTAAGATGCGAGATGTGAATCCCAGAACGGGACGTTGGATTTTCAAAGCTATCGTAATTTCTATGTACCAGACAACTGAGAAGGCCAAGGTGATCTTGCTAAAGATAGACATATACCTCGTTCAATCCTCCAATAATAATACTAATGACATATTTATTGAAGTATCGGTGAAAAGCACGCCTAAGCGGACGTGATCAGTGGACACAATATAAACCGATACACTTGGCTTATAACAGTACAGTACGCCCGCTGTGTAAATAAACCCGTAAGAGAGACAGTTGAAGAGAGGGAATGTCCAGCTTTTAAACAAAATTGGTACACATGCATCTAAAATGATACGAAACATCCTCAGTGGAAGGACATTTCCCAGATAGAGTTGATTTATGGATACTGCCTTGATTTCTCAAACATGATTGTTTACCGGCATGATAATGACCGGCCGATTTCCCATTTATACTATATGAATAATGCTGATTTACAGCAGTGCCCCTCTGCACTACTAATTAGCAAACTGTGCGGTTTTCTTCTCATAAAAACTCCGAAACCTCACCGCCTTCAAAGTTAAGAATAAAAATGGCTCGAACATTACGTCTCATCGCATTACATAACATTACATTATTCATGCACGCAAATGAGTCCGAGTAAAAGTAATGCTAAATGACACCTCGAACGTCAATGACCATGGTAAGTAACGCCACATCTTTGTTGTGATGTAACGCTTACATTTAGACTTGGGCACGCAGGACGAGAGGGCTTTCAGTGGAGCAGGACCTACAGATAAACGCTGCAGCAGACGACTCAGAATTTTGAAAACGTGCTAAACATCTATCATATACAGTTCAAAGTCTCCAAGCTCCCGATTGTGCCGACTGTCATGATGTTTCGATTATGGAATGCACCCAAATAGCAGAATGATTTGGGGTCGGCGAGGGTCGTGCACAGACAATGGCGGGAAACGAAAAGACTTGCTGTACGAAGCTATTCAACCGGTTTAAAATTCCATTTTCTTAGAAACCGTTTCATCGTTATTACGTTTACGAAATCCACGATTACTAACACCACCCGATGAGTATTTCTTTTTGAATATCCTCAATGACATGGAAACCTTATTTAGCACTTTTTACAAATCAATTTCTCCGAGGTATATTCACAGTTTGTTGTACGTCTGTTCATGCGATTTTTACATCTCAGTTAGAGCCACCACAGCACCGTCGAATGTGCATTAAAGAAACCTGTAATGAGAGGAATGTGAAGGAAATATTCAGTGAAGAGAAGACAGCAATAAAATTACAACCAGGGCACATAGGAAATTAGACATCACACACAGCATTGCATACAAAGCGATTACTTGGTGAAATAACCTCAGACCATATTTCTTAGGGTTCACAACGATCTTACAATCACTAGCCGATGCTCATCAAATGAACGTAGAACCCTTAGCTCCGTTCGGACAATATTCCATTGTTAACCGCATTACCGATGTAATGGTTATTTTCTTGAATGGCATACCTTCCGCAAACTTTTTAATACGAAATACTTACAGGATACATTACGAAGCATGCTTTATAAGGTTTCCAGCAACTAAATAATTTCCGGCTCGCGTACATAGAATGGCAAACATTATAAGGCGTAATGCTTCCGTTGCCTTCTGTTCAAATGGGAAAACATTTACCTCGCTAATCGTCAACCACATCAACATTCATCGTCTGGGCACACTTAACTGTAGGCTTCGTGCGACCTCTCGTTCCGTCACGCGCATTGCGGAACTAGCGTCGCATGTGTGTGCTCAGTTTTTCAGTGAAAATATTGGCGTACTTCTACTGACTAAGAATAGCATCTGTAATGAAGTTCACGATAAACATTGTGTGATCGGACATCACTTTGGACTAACTCCGTCGTTATTAAATCGAAGACAGCCCGGCTTGTTACATGCTCTTGCCCAAATCATGGAAACCGCCAAGTCTTGATGGATAACAGCGAGAATTCGACTCACGGTATCCGCCCATTTTTGTTAGCGACTTCATCTACGAGAGGTAGTTGTCAAATAAGCTGTTGTGTTTACAATGTTGTAGACTTCTGAGTTGGCCAGCTGAGCCTAAGTCTTCTTGTGTTCGTGCGGGTAATTGATAAATAACGGTATGACTGTTGGTTTGGAGCTGGTAAAGAATGACAAGGCATTTCAGCAACACTTACTGAAGCCTTCGCTTCCGATGGCGACAAATTGTTGTTTTCGATATTTCACACATTATAAATTCAACGTCGATCAGTGCATTTGAACAATCGTGTGTTTGGAACAGCACATTTCGTAAACACTTAGGACGTAACAAAAGTTAAACAAAGCAGTCTTATAGCATTTTTTCTAAGCACTTCAACAATGCTACAGATACTTGACGATTCTTATCGTATAACCTGAATATATCTTCCTGAACCGGTACAAAAATCGAACATGAACCATAATAACACAAGTTTTATGGGTATTTGAGAAATTCGATATCTTCGCAATTACTCATTAAAGAGGTAAAATTGAACAAAAACTATAAATATTCTTTTTGCGTTTCCCACCGTTATGTACAAAACAAGTTGATTACATCCACACTCTTGAGTACAAAGAGAAGCAGTCAACTTCTTTCATACCTACCTCAAAGAGTGGAAAATCAGCCATTAAAAAAGTCCGGAATTACGAGCGTGTTTGAGCAAACACCACTAAATTTGGTGAAAATATCGATGCAATTTCAAGGAAGAAATTAATTAATTAATTAATCAATACTTTTGCCATACTGAATCCCCTAGTAATACAGAGGAAAGTTCAGCCGTTCTCTGATCGATCTTTGGGTGTTTCAAAAGGAACACTCACTAGAAACCACTCATTGACGCTTGATGGTTTTCGTTTCAGCGATGTCAGTCTTAATAAATTTACATACCACCGGGTAATTGATCGTAACGCATTTTTGTTCAGACAAATTTTGTTTATTCACATTAACTGGCCTCATTACACAGCCTCCCAAACAGGCAACCGTCTATTCTTGTTTTCGTTGTAGACCATGAGGAGGGTGATATTCTTGCATGTCGAAAGAATGCGTCAAGTCGATGTTGCCAACAAGTGCTACACAAAAATTTATATGGGGCAGTTTGTAAGCAATCCATTTCGTGGCGTTTGATTCATATGATGTATCTTCGGAACACTGCAAGGGGGGGGGGCATTTGCACGAGATCAAATGAGCTTTTGGCAATATTCCAGATGCATTCGTGGATGAATCCTTCACTTACTGAAACAACGCTAAGTCCTGTCTAAGTTCGTCCAAGTGAGTTATTGTTGTATCTTGCCCCTTAGTTGAGATATTCACTCTTAATGCATTCTGAAAACTTGGGTTATTGCAGGTATTAAGGCATGAACTGAACACTAAACTCTTGCAGCTATTGACGAATAACGAAAATTATTATGAGGATATTTATTTCAACACGGTGCTCTAATGAGAGCGAAACTCGAGTCTATTGCTTCTTTTCGAAAGGGACCTACCGGAGAGTCTATGGGGATGCGACAGCTGCGATCAATTGTGGGTGACGTTCAACTTGAAATTAATCGAATCCCTGACTGCTCATCAGTAATTTATAACTGTCTGAAATCCGCAATCTTCATAAAAGTTGTTTGGTTACAACGGTCTTTTTAATAATTCCAAATTTTGTGAATTTCTCTGATCGTGTATTGAAGTCAGATGCCAGCTTTAATCGTGATTTGGTGTATTAGAAACTCAAGACGTAGGCGTCCTTGGACGAAATCGTCCTATAGGGCTCTGTGCAATTTTTCTCCTGAACGTTCTCTGAGTATTCACAAAGTGTTCCCTCAGAACGCTCAGAGATCACTCGGAGAACGTTCAGGGGACTTTCACAGAACGCGTTACCTTAACGCGCTAATAGACCATTTGGGGAACTGTTGTGTCATTCAGGTTAGAGAGTTGTTCATTTTCAACACTTTACCTAAAGTTTTCCGAAATCCGTGGGATACTGGCATATGCTGGGCACTTAAGCTGATTGTACAGCACAGAGGTCAACGTTTTTAAAGTTAAACTACTAGATGGAAACTATCGGACAAATTCTTGACCACTTTCTTACGATGTCGTTAAATACACATCCTCTCTTGTTAAATGTTGCGAACACTATATTACATCAAATTTGTCTCAGATTTCAGCAATTGTCTCATCGATTTAGTATTTTTACAATTAATGTTCATCATTACTTCATGACTAACTAATCCAATATCCAAGTCACGAATTTCAGCCATTTCATCAACGTATCTCGTTATCAAATTATCGCATGCTTTAGCTTCCCTGAGAATAATCTTTCAAACAATGAAAAAGAATTATTTTTTTACAGCCGAGGGGGATTCCTTATACTTTCTGGAACACTCCATCGACTAAAACTCACACGATATTACAAATCCACCCGCCGTTGGTCTACCGATTAGAAGATTTACTCTCTTCGGAAAGTACTGGGCCAACGGGCACGTGCCAGAAATGATCCCTTAGTGAGATTGGACTGGAACGGTTTATTACTTGGAGACTGTTCAGCCAACCAATGTTCGCGCACAAGTTGTTATAGACTGCATTATGGTCAAATCCACGCCAACCAGTAATAATCGGTGGTCGGCTCCTGTTGAATGCGTGTCTCTTTCAAATGACCAAGCTGCTAGATACAAGATCGTTGGGCAACACAGCAACGAACGGGCTAACCCAAAGGCGTGAACGCTTGTCGCTCAATAGCGGTCGTAAACCGGGTTGCCCCTCCATAAAAAATGTGCTGTTTTCAAATAAAATGAGAATTCCTGGTGCCGCCCAGACTTCTACCCTAATTTTTCTAGAGTTGGTTGTTCAACATGTGACGGACCCATGTCTAGGTAGTTACTCCAGAATGCCCGATCATCTGTAACAGAGGCTCATCAACTGTCGCAGGCTACTAAACAGTCGAATTTTCTTCACGGTGGTGATTCACAATGCCGTCTCAATTTGAGACAATCTCTAGTCGTATGTTGTTGTTTGGAGCTGCGTTATTAAACTCTGAGCGGTGGTAAACTGATCGATCAATATTAGTGAATAGCTGGGAATGGACATCATTAAGTCCGGGAGAGGTGTACTTGAACACAACAGCCTTTTCAGAATAACTAAAAACGATATATATATGGTGCTTATGCTGTCTATGGGAGTCAGAAGTTCGAATATAAGAAATCCGAAGTGTCTGAGCAGTCCTGTAAAAGGAAACAACACAGACAAACATGGGCCAGAGGCCAAGTAAACCATGCGCACGACTTACACAAACGAAAACTAAAACAGCGTCAACAACAAGGCAGCACGCCCTGTTACACAATTCAACTTCAACCCGTGCGCGCTTGCTGGTTTCCACCGCCCGTTACACTTGTAATGTTCCAGACCGCTTTCCGAGTTGAAAATGGAACTTACAGTAAGATTTCCAGGTCATGGACGACCTATACGATCGGTTGTTGCTGATCATGCAAGTGGTTCCCTTGAATAAACGTGATATGTCGATTTTTAATTTCCGCATAAGCAATCCGGCCATCATTTAACTCCGACTTGTGAGAAAACCACACCCACAAATGTCGTTCTTGAAAAGATTTCGAGTGTTCAGCTGCGAAGCTGTCATCGTGAATAGTTTTGTTTCCGAAAGGCCGATGATGTAAACTCTTAAATGGCTGGAAATAAAATGACCGTCGCCTTGGTATACCATCTGCAGAGCAAACAGGGGCTAACTTTTTTCATGCTTGAATCGTCACGTAGGGTCGCAGTGTATCATACTAATTTTACAGAAGGTTTTACAGTCTGTAATGACTGAATTGGGTAATTTAGTGCTGTAGATGGAAGCGCGCAAGGTAACTGCATACTGTCTTAGCGATATGGGCGCAGCTTCTTCAAGTTTATTAACAATATGTTTTTCACTAAAATAACTTAAGGATGACTGTCACCATCTCACGGGTTTGAAATGTGTGCTGAGTCGAATCAGTAGTCTGCGTATCGTGCAAAAACTGAGTGCCCTGAAACACAAGTAGCCGACATACGAGAGGATAGAGCAGTTTGCCTAAGAAAGATTGGAGCTTTCAGATGGAAGGATATGAGAGAATCACAGAGAAGTGTAGGACTCTAAACATGCTGAGATACATTCGTCGCTACCACGACCACAGGTAGTGAAACTTTATTTATAACAAGTTATATTGATTTGTTCACTCGCAAAAGATATTTGGATCAACCTGCAATCTATTTAATTTCAGTGTTGCTGTTTGGTTCTTATACTTACCTTCTTGTTGTTTGTTTCTTGTACTCGATTTTTATGCACATTTCCTCTATCGGATAATCGGTGTGAAGTTGACTGTTATTGTGTGGGTGCAGGTTGATAAAGCTTGAAACGAAAGTGCAGGCGATTTATATGGATATGAATATTGCACCGTAGCCGCATCTTGATGCGCACCTGCACAAAACTGATCTGTTCCTGAGTACATACAATAAGAAGCAGACGTTGAATAAAACTTTGACTATTTAGGAGACCCGAAGTTTACTATACATAAGTTACATCGGCTGCAACAAAATGCTAAACGACACCGATAAACAGTAGTAGCTGGCTAGGTTGGGGATATGGCAGTTGAACACACGAGCAGGAGTATGACATCTGTGTATGGCATCACTGGCACGCACAAGCACGGACCGCATTCAGACGTTCTTACGATCATATGCACAACGTGAACCAGTAGTTTGGGAAGCACTTTCCAAATTGTGCACTAAGAATACCGGGATTATCTCCAGATCACTATGAACATTTTGAACCTTCTCATTATTCAGTTATGTAAAATATATACGTGTGAAACATCATTTCTCTCATGGTACATCCTTTTGCTATTTATTCCGCTATGCTTGGTAGGTATCTCACGACAGTGAGGGATGACGCATGGATGATTATTCGAGGCGGACCTGGTAATCTCTCTGCGCGTCCACTTAGAAACGTTTGAAAGCGTTTGAAGTGAACCTTTCAGATTCCACTTTCGAGGACAGTAATCCATTAAATTAGCAATGCATTTCCTGAGGAGTACGATTGCACTGTTGAATAAACCAACGTCGGGGAGGCGGGTTATTGAAATATAACGAAACATTGCAGTTCACAAAGCTTTGATACGTGCACTGGGAAAGAAAATCGTACACAGGTTCCACAGATTTCATTCAAAAGATGTGTGGTGTTGCGTCGGTTCGAACTTTCCCAGGTCATGGGTGAGCTGGTATTTCAGACAGGTTAAGATCATACCGGAGGATATGTTCAAATACACCATCAAAGGACCTCGCCGTTGTTTGACGTAAATAGCATCGGAAAAATGTTAAAATAAGTCGGTTGGGAGAAGGGATGACGGCAGACATAAAAATATGGTAAACCATTGAACAGATTCTATCGTAGGACGTCGTCGACTGTTCGGAAGCATCCGAAAGTTGAAAATCTCGCACATCATATAGTAATTATGGGGTTTCGAGTGTCCATGCATTGTAGACGTTTTCCTTGCATAATAGGTATTTGTGGGAGTAAGATAATACGCATATTTACGTGTAAATTGGAAGAACGTGCGGTGATCACATCCTAGTAGTATACAATAAGGCGATTGACCGTTTATTTAGAGTGCTTTGACCGTCTTATGAGTGTCATTTTGGAATCATGACTGGAAGCTTGAAATACACTCAGAAGACGGTAAAATTAAAAGCTTACGGCAGACCTTACTTATCTATGAACGTTTGTTGGATTCTTTTCTAAAGGCTATCCATACTGAGACTCAATTTCCGTTTAAGACGTGAGCGAAACTATCATCAACACTGCTGAAATAAGTATCAAATCGTCTACACGTTACCGCTGGGTCCACTAACGGTAATATGAAGGGAAGTTTGTGAACACGGCTGTCGAATTTTAGAGTATCGCGTTATCCTATGCACTATCCAGGAGAGACCGGTGAGCCGCCGAAGATTAAACGATGCATATGGCAATAACGCTGCGGATTATGTACAGAATTGTGGGAGAAACTCATCCGGTGTAGGTTTCAGCCGGTTGTTGCGCTGAAATCCCACATTTACCAGTTCAGTGGAAACCGAAGATTTCCACTAGTGTCTAGCATTTCCTTACATTTCCATTATTTCAGCTTGCAGAGAAGTCCTAATTGATGAGTCAACGAGTAGAATTGACAGGACAGTTTCCGTGTCCCTTCTTGAGGAGAACGTGATATCAGACCATTACACACAAGCGAATGTGGCTGAACGCTCACACATTTCTGTATAAGCTGATATATTCGAACGTCATCACTATATCGTTTGCCGTTCGCAAAAAAAGCAGTCGTCCATATGGTCCAAAAAATAAAGCTTTCAGTTTGCCAACCTTGTCAGCTCAGAAAAGATGCGCACAAACTTCTATCGTATAATATTCTCATCGTTGGAATACACCTTCAAGTGGGATCAACAACACTATCAAACTTCAATGTTTTAAAAGTGGCTTGGACAGCTATCTTACGACATCAAACATGATGTCCCACCTCAAAATTTGTATTTCTTCGGAAGTTTTTTCGGATAAGGCCCGGAAAGCAACTAGCCGTTAGTTGCACGTAACGTACATACCCCTTTCCTCATTCAGGCACCATACGAAAACAGCTGACTTGGAACAGCTTGATATATCTCTATCCTTTACCCACATCCCAGTCGGAACTTGATTTATTGCACACTCACGAAACCGTTGAAAAACCAACATCATTAGATTCATGTACAACATCATGCACGCATTACCCAAATTGCTAGTGGATGGAAAGTTAGAGTTTATTAGTAAATTCAGCAGAATTATCTCATAAAATACAGGTCTATATTCCATATATGTATATGCCCGTTTGTGATAATCTAGCTGTCCTGGCACGCACTTAGATTATAGTTAGTGGTAGCCTGTATTAATCGATAACTGACCATCATACAAAAGTCGTTAACGCAAAACTGTGGGAAAAAAGCGAGAAAAAACCCTTTCATATATCTTAAACAATGTCATTAAAACTTCCAGTTACCTACTGGGTAGCCTCTTCCGTCTCAAACCATTTTTTAAATACCTGACAACCTTTGTCATAGAATATGGACTACAGTCTGAACATCGCCTCTGTAGAGCAAACTGACATAAAAACTTCCTGCGGAGTTTTATTTATCCCGTGTATGTTTAATGTCTTTTGAGTGTCTTACGCTTGCCACTATGGGTTTTCTGTATTACACTATTTTTGACGTCAGCGTTGTTTGCTTCGACACGGATGAATTACACACATTTCATATCGAATACTTATTATATTTATTTGCTAGTGGGTTTTTGTTTTATTGCACTAGCGTCCAGTAAAACAAAGCAAGCGTACCTGCATTTGAACGACCATTTTTATATTGGCTTGATGTGCGCAATGGTTGACCGTCGTAAAATGAACACTTCCTGGTTGTTCTTGTTTCATTATCCATCGTCTCATTAGGCTGGCGCTTGAGGAATGTTGTTGGCAGGTAGGAAATAGCTGTTATTAGTTTATGATGTATTGACAGAGGGCACAGATAAGTTCATATTTCGAAGTATGATTATATCATTTCAGCTGAACCGACTGTTAATATAAATGCACATACGACTGATGTCCTCTATGGAGAGTCACGAACCACTTCAACTATGTTACTCACATCCAGAACCTGCGCTGTAACCCTTGAGGTGCGCGTTAAGCAAGACAGTAAAGTGAGTGACGAACAGTTGAATGAAGACGTGGCATAATTATTTTTTACCATGAAGTTGTTCATCAGACAATTCGTTAACAATTGTCAACACAGTAAGGAGGACAACAACATCCACTGGTTTGGAGGTGGCGTTTGAAGCTACTCTGTCGCTGACGCAATCAGCATAATGTTCCGTATGTTCAGGGAAGTGTTGCCTGAGTTACCGATGAATACACAAGCACTCCTGGAAACACCATGTGTATACGGAAATATGGTTATTAATGGGGGTGATCATGTCCATTTTAATAAGAAGAGATGCATTGAACAGGCGGTCCTAGGACGTCTGTGTTCAGCTGCATACTGATGGGGTTACTTTGTTAAAGACTTCTCATCAACAGGTATGACTTATATTAGCGACAGTGACTTTACTGAAAATGCCGGTATTAGCCGTCGGCATGTGTTGTGGGGAGAGGAACCCGAAAATGTGTATGAATGCATTACCGATGTTGTTGCTGATCTGAAGGAAATTTTGGCAGATGAGGTAAGGCTCTCCACTTATAATGCCCACGGAAAATTATCTCAGGTTGTATCATTGTTGGTACACCCGTCAAGACATTTTTCAAACAAGTTAGAAACCATAATGGGTATTATTCTTGTGAGAAGTTCATTGCTTGTTGTGGTTACGTACACGAGAAAATGGTGTTTCTAAACTTGTATTATGGGCTGAAAACTGTTGCGGATTTCAGGTGCAGAAGACGGCCCAAACACCATGTAGGTGAATTGCCATTTGAATCCCTGAATATAGATATAATCGCTCGTTTCCATTTGGACTACACGCACGCGGTTTGTTTGGGAATCATGAAGAGACTTATGGAAGTTTGGAAATCAGGGCCTTTATAAGTAAACACTCGTTTCAGCTCCAGCGTGATTAGGGAGGCAAACCAACGAATTAGCTTCATCTGTTCATAACTGTCTACTGCATTTCTTCGGAAATGCCTTATATTCATAGACTATGAACGGTGAAAGGCAACGGAATTCCGGCAATCTTTGCGATAATCTGGAAAGGTTACATTAAAAGGTTTGACAGATCAGAAGGTTTACAAAAGCTCTGTGAACCTCTCCTTCTACATCTACATGTTGTGCAGTGGGAAGTGGTATCAGCACTACCTGAACTTTGTGGAGTCGTTAATATGGAAAACATTGACACAGTTCGTTGGTATGTACGGTGAGTCACAATTTGTATTCAACTCCCATTGGGTGAGCCAAATATGTGTGGATGTGCGTTTGCATAGTACACTTGGCTCGTATTCAGCACCCCCTCTGAGTCATATCTGCACATACCGCACAGTTTCTTCCACCTACCCAATTTGCCGGCGTCCCAAATTTTCCGTCGCATCATGGAAAAGATGAATCGGTTGGACATGAACCTGAAAAACTTTATAACGGATGACGTGGATTTCCCAAACGTTCGAGTAATAGCAAAGAGGGATTACCAAATTGCGTTCTGCAATTTTATGTACGCCGACAAGAGACTAATCAATGCTGATCTAATTGGAAAGCTCCGTGCCATCATAACCGCTACTGAAGGAGGAAAAATCCGCATTTAGAGGTTTGCAAACCACTATGACTTCTTTGTTACCGACATGCCGTCATCCACGTTGAATAATCACGTTCGGTCCCACCTTTAAGTGGTCAACACTTGGGTGGATCGCAAACTTATTCAACGTGAGGAATTACCATTACCTATGAACGATGAACACATTTTTCTGCCTTATTGTACTCTATCGGAAATTGTCGTAAAATGCAACATTCCACGCCCACTGTTCTTCCCTTTATTGTTACTGTGACGTTTGCATTATACTCATATTTCATGACTGGCAACATTTAATGTTGTGCAGTTTGATGACAACACCGTTGGCATTACCCACAAATGATGAGTTACGAAGCCCGGTTACAATTTATGACCTAGATTGAGGGATAAACAACACAATCGGTTGCTTTGGATGGGGCGCCTGTTCCACAAAGAAGCAACCGTACAAGGTGAAAGTGCATCAAATCACTGGTGAGCGTATTATCAAACCAATCTATTTTTCAGACAAATTCTAGATGGCTTGTAAATATGAAAGGTTCCTGAAGTAGCTATGTGACATTCCATCCACGGATGCTAGAGTCTTCATTGATCGTCAAGGAAAGCATAAGATGTGTTTTGGACACAATAATGTATTTCACGTAGAATACCTGCAGTCAGATCTGACTTCATCGACGAAGCGGATGGCATTCCGACCAAAAGGAATCACTGCGTGGACATTGGTTACTCTTCACCGCCACAAGCATTGGAGGACATATCTGTGGAACTGCCTTCTCACAGCCGTTTATCCCTGTCGTGTTTGGAAAGCGTCACTGGTATATCCAATACCACTGCCACCAGGTGGATGATGTGAAAAAATTCCCATGATACAGATCGTTCATAAAGAGCCGGCCCCCTGATTGCGACTCTCCCCGTGGCCGGATACAGCAGTGATGATGGGTAAGCAGGTAACTGTTTTTTTATAACAATCCGCTCATTATTACATGTTCATCAAACACAACATTGTCTCATAAAGCAAGTTTCCAAGTTTCCAAATATTCCGCCACCAACTGGTTGGATAAAATAGAAGGTAATCACTGAGTTTGTCCATCGTCGAACTGCGTTAACCATGATGCCGACTTCCCGACCCGAATTATCAATAACAATGACAGTCATTACCCAGAACGTTTGCTTCCATAATTAGAGAGATATTATCCATCGAAAGTTGAACGCTCTGAGTTATCAAGGTGTTGTTGAAGACAATTCCAAGGCACCACTTCCTGTCTGTTTTTCCGTACAGTCCGTTGAAGATTTTCAGTTGTCAAACGTGACGTTGGAGGGCAGTGAGCGGTACATGCTACCAGTAGCTACAAATCGATTGTCCCCACCACCCTCAGTTTGAATAGCTTTCCGGGTTTAGCGGAAAATTAGTCAGCGACTACATTGGCAAAGAAAAGATGTCAACCATAACGGATGCCTCGGCTGTAAGCGTTAGTTGCCGAGAAATCGATAATCGTTTATTCCCAGTAGTGAGTCTGTCCGCGTGCATCATCGTCAGTAAGTTGTTCGTTGAACAAATGACTGTACGACGTTGCAGAACCTGTTAGGAAACGGTAGTTCATCGGGGTGTCACAGAAAAATGCAATGGAGGATACAGAAAAACGTGTGTATCCATTCTGTTTCCGTTAAGGCACTCGTTTTTCGGAAGAAGTAAGTGCCACTCTGAAGCTCACTGAATACAACTCATAGTCAATGGGATATAACAAAGAGAATAGGAAATGTTATATTAGGACGATTCAAGTTACTCTAGATTTCTCCACTAAAGAGAAAAGGCCTTTTACTTCGCCTTTACAGGGCTACAATCTTAAAACCGCCTCAACAAAAACAGTTGCAGTATTTTCGCCAATGTGTATTCCAAATGAACAACCTTCATGGTATACCCGAAGCGGCAGTGGATTAGGACCTGCTTGCAACTTGCCGTAATGAGCCATATTAAAGAGGGTTTATTATTTGAAGGGTAGTTGGGCGTTCTACTACGAGCTAATTTGTTAAAGTGTACCATAAGATCAAAGAAATAAAAATTCGGTTGTGGTGGTTCCTGTCTACAAGACTGCAACAGTTGAGTCAAATAGCATCCGAAGAACCGAATGCATCTGTTACAACTCTGGTTAAAATGTTACAGAAGAGTGTCAAGAAAAAGAAACAGATCCCAGGTAAAACCAACCTTGACAACTTGCGATAATCCACTCACTAACGCCTAACTGATACTTCCAAAGGTGCTTATTCAGACGGTCGAACGATCAGCTTACTACCTCAAGTAGCAAAATGAGATGGGGTTTGCACCTATATCGGCGGGCAAGCGGCGATAATTAAGAATAAGATCTCACAAAAATAATGCTAAATGTTGACGATTGCACAAAACGCAGTTTTTGTAGTCACGTCAAACATCATCAAAACTTTCCAAGGATCCCATTTATTTCATTGAACAATCCGAGGAAAGGGGAAAATTGTGTTTCATGGGAGGTCTTCACGAAGCCTTTCTGATAGACCTATGGTTCTCCCAATGTGACCGGCTTGGCAACAACAGGCAAGAGAATAAACAAAACAGGACGAAAAAAACCTTGGCAAGCTATCCTTGAGATGTGGTACCGGTACCGGGCAGGTAATAACCGAAACGATGACCCGTGGTGCAGAATTCGTGAACATCTTCAAAAATGGCTTCGCGACGGTTCGATAAAGCCTATTTCCTATGCAATCGGTTCTCATCTAATTGACACTGATCAAAAAACTTGAGCCAGATGAAGCGTTCCGAGTCGTCTACAAGGTTCGTCAAGCCCACTGTCAGAGTACGACCGTTGTAGGAACTCTCCTACAAAGTCTCGCTCTAGATTCGACCAGTTACCCAATGACAATAATTCAGAACACCACGAAC
>LUCH01004491.1:33315-51104 GCA_013368495.1 Paragonimus heterotremus | reverse complement strand
CCGAAAGCATTCGCATCGACAGATAACGCAGTCTGGTCAATCTCCGGATCACACCCGTCAAGCCTCAGGATGTCAACAGGCTCAGGCCTTCATCAAGTCCTGGATTTGAAATTGAAAAATTGAAAATTGAATCGCTGAAATCGCTGAAATCGCTGAATCGCTGATTTCAGTTCACGTGATCGGTGCGGATGGACAACGACCAAACCGAGATAGAATGTGTTGTGAAACCACTAACTCCGTACTACCAAATCTTACCGGAATATCTCGAGACGGGGCTACTACACAAGTTTTGTACTTCCAGCTCCGCGAGAAACCAGTGAGGTTTAACAATTGTTGAACTGATCTACTTTAGACAAATTTTCAAGGTCGTGGTGGATGTGATTTTTGACCCCTCTCGTACAATGAACGTCCTCTATTGTCCACATGATCCTTCCTTGTGTTATAGTGTGCATTAGGTTATGTAAGTTCCGTCGAATCTAATATGATGTCAGTGACACAATGGCAAACGGCGCGTGAGAATGGCTGGCCATACCCCGGAAACCATGGTTTCCGGGAATGCATTCCCAAAATGGAAATAGTTGTTGCATTGGATCAGGGTCATACCGTTGATCTAGTTTTTATCAACTTCAGTAGGGCGTTGAACAAACTTCCTCATCAGAGACTGCTTCAAAGTACACCTTTGACGAGTACGCTGAGGTCGAATGGTTACTTGTCTCTAGATGTCTACCCCTACCCTGCAGTGTAGTCTTCTTCGTACCTCATCTTGTCAGATCTGTCCACCCTGCAAGCCAATCACGTGGCTTTATTTCACTGATACTCAGTAAATGTACAGTATGTTTCGGAAGGACGATTTCTTTCGATTAAATAGCATGAGCTTGAATATATTCAAGCGTAAGATTGTTGTTTCACTTTTGCTCTTTCTGGAGTATTTATGGGTATATGTCGTTTCAAACCTATCCTTGCAACTGTATTTTGTATCTAGTTTACGGGTTACTTACTCATTAGCCAAACAATGCCTGCAAACGTGACGGAAATTTTCCAATGACTACGACAACACGATATATCCGACTGCGGTTGTGCATTTTCGAATGCAAATATGTTTCCACAGTAACTGCCATATTTTTGTTGTTGCATGGAATGGCTTTCCGTTACTTCACCTTAAGTCGAAGGACAACGTGAGGAGTAGTTTCCCCTAACTTTAATCGGGGAATTACGCGTGAAATTGAAAAATGCTATATAAACCGTGCTACGCCGAGTTTTTTTCCGACCGTCCTGTGATTGACCTGAAATGACCAGTTAGGATGCTCATATGACACTCGCAGGACGCTCATTGGACACTCATAAGATGGTCGTGCTGGCTGGGTACTGTCGATTTTGTTCCAGGAACACTGGTACTGTCGTGTTTTCGCGAAGATTCTAAAATTTAGATGCAGTTATTGGGCTAGACCTGTTCCAAGTTTGATCCGGCCCTGCCTACAGTATTCAGACAGCTCAACCGGCGTTCACTGAACCCATTGTACGCCTTTAGATGTGCGTCCGCAGGGACGGTCTCTACGTCCATCCCTTAGTGTTCGGCAGAAAGCAACTGCAAAGACGGGACGTTCGTCCTACTTCAACGACAGTCGCAATATAAGCGGAAATTTCCGCTTTATGCAGTCCGTCGTGCTGCGCAATCACCCAGGCTTCGTCATAACTGCAAAACCCGAAGCATCAAGGCGTCGCCTGACCCCCGTTGAGTTCGACAGTAGTTGCTGGAGGACTGTCTCGTCTAACATCAAACAAGACAAACGCCAGCACTTCGATAATAAGACAACGACAAAGAATGTGTGTAACCTTCGGGCTGGATTGGTGACATCGAGAAACACGACTGACTACCTGGGTCATTTACATTGTTGAGGTGATATTTCAACGTTGGTAATCAAAATCGTTTAGCACACTATGTTAGCGGGCAATGAACAAAGAATTATGTCAGCGCTTTCCGGAGGTTATCGGGATAGAAGCCACTCACAATAGTTGTAAGGAGCGATACAGATTGTTCTTTTTTTGTATGTGGTACTGGGGGTAATTCGCCAGTGTGTTTCGGTTGCCTTACGAATGAAACGGCAGTGTCCGTCGCCCTTTTTCTCTAGCAATGTAACATCCTCATCGGGTCAGTGGAGACCAGCTATGATCACGAACGACAATGCTACTGTTTCTGCTGGTATTCTTCCCAAGGAATAGATGAAGGTTAATCAACCTTACTTACAAGTCGGGTAATCGGCACTTCCCTGCCAGTTATCAGTCAGTCTAACGAGTATCCTGTGCAAGATCTTACAGCGCCTCCTTAAACAAACTATTTTAAAACACCTTTTAGACAGTACTTTTATCTCTGCATCTCATCACGGATTTTTATCAAGTACGTCCTGTAAACGAACATGCTGCTTCTTGTGGACAGCTTTACGGATGCTAGACATCATGGTTGTGCAGGCACCGCATGGCCCATTTATACAGAAAATGGAGGCTTACGACATCAGAAGTGGTATTTACCGCTAGTGCGCCTAATTTTAACTGATGGAACCTATCATCTTACAGCTCTCATCCCTTGTACCTATCTCAGCGGGTATACCGCAAAAACTTGTCCTTGGTCTATTACTATTTTTAATTCATATCACGGATTCGCTGAAGAGGATTCCCAGTTACTTCGTTCCCAATGTAGATGACGTGAATATCTGGAATTTCCGTGACCCAACACTGCAAGCTGACCTCCATACAGTCAAGCAATGATCATTGAAGTGGTGTCTTCCCATCAACGACGATGTGTGCACACGTGTCTCTTGGTGGCTATTCCCGCAACGTCTTAACACACTATGCACAAACAGAAGTGTGTGTTGACGAAGTGAGTCTTTAGAAAGACCAGGGCATATGGCTATCGTCTAATTTGTCCTACTCACCCTATCTAGGAAAAACGGTCGAGAAACGATTTATTGTACTGGGCATGATAAAACGGACGTTTCCTTAAATCGAAAATAATGCCTTTTAAATTCTTTACGAAGTTTATGTTCTGCCATTGTTTGGATATGTCAATCCATTTGTATGTTCTGGTCTTAACGAAGACAGGTGCGCTCAAGCGTTTACTGCGAGTTACAACAAAAAATCCCGATAGGTCTCCGGAACATTACGTTACTAGTCTGGGCTTGAACTTCTTGATCTCTAACCTCTGGAATACCGAAGGCTCTGAGGAGACCCCGTCCTTATTTTTCTACTTTTTCGGAAGGGCTGACTGAGAAACCCTTTACTCTCGCAGGCCTAAGTGAGCCAAAAGGTCATAATGAAAAGTTCTTTATAAGGAAACTTCAAACACATGTTCAACAAAAAGTTTACAGTCACAGAGTGGTCACTCACTAGAATAGCCTTTCGTCAACGATCGTTAACGCTTGTTCTAGGGTGCAGTTTGTTAAACCTTTATCTGCTTGATTGAATTAGAAGGTGAACAATAAGGTCCTACTTTTTCTCATGTCCATTGTTCCTACATTGACACCGTATTTAGAAAAAGGCGGTGCTACATTAGTCTTTCCATCATTGCATTTTGGAAAGGCGGATGCCCACGTGATACCAAGAGAATAACCGTACCGATCAGGGAAACTTAAACCATCGGCCTGGCACCTGCGTATCAATAGCCGAATCATTGGAAGTACGTACCGCGACTACACATGCGCTTCTGTATGTCCACCAACCTCACATTCTGGGGAACGTACGTGACAGTACCTCCAGTTAAATTGTCACCAAATGGTTGAAGGTTGCTATGCTCACGCATAAAAGCTGGAGGTATGTTGTAGTACTGGCTATTATGCGGAACGTCGTCTTCTCATTCTTTAATGATTCCTTGATGCCCGGGCTTGTTAACAGAGCTGAACATTGGACAACCTGCCTTAGCGCCACTATTTTCACATTTGGAAGGTGGGGCAACAGCTTTTTCGATGCGGCGCATCATTAGATAAACACTACAGTCAACGGTCGAATTAGATTTTAGCAGGCGATGTAACGCTCAACGGTCGTCTTCAACCATACTGTCAACGACCGCCTGACACTCTTCGTCTCTGGAGGCTCATACCCGCACATCAATAATGATGTTTACTATGATAGGCTAAGTAATCATCGGGTTCCAAAGACGTTGAAACTGGTGTCAGAACATTTTGCCACTAAAACTCATCCGACCTTCATTTATTCTGAGAAGTCGATTTCTGTGATGAACAACAATCACATTTTCAACGTCATCCCAGTAGATAGACACAATTCAACCGAGTTCATTTGTTCATTCTGCGTTCCAGTTCGTTCCTACTCACTTCATTAATCGACCAACAATGTTTCCACTTCCCACTGTGCTGTTTGTTGAATACTTCTAAAAGTATGTTGATTTTTTCACAAATCTTAGGAATAGTAGCTTCTGAGCTTTGACCCGGCTTTCATTTGAACCGACACTACTTTATACGTGATTGGTTGCCTGTAGTTTACACCCCGTTGGCTAATCTGTACTTTCGGACTTTTACGTACAGTTTTGTCAGGGTGAGGGTTTGGGATCTTTCAGCATTCCTGATTGGTGCACACAGTCCATTTGTGGATACTTTGATCGTCCCATGTTGTTCACCATGAACCATGTGAAGTAAGCCTACGCTCTCCATTGGGCTGGTCGAGGTCATCTGACGATGAATATCTGCGTTTCTGCGGGAAAGGGAGCAATTTATCCATGTAGCTACAGGTATTTTCCCCATTCGAAGGGCGTGTCAACTAATCTGGTTACCAGCCCCCGGCAACAAAAATCAGTCGTCTCAACGCCCTATCGGCTTTGGACTCCGTGGATGGACACACCTATTACATCAGATCTACCCTCGTTCGAAAACTCTCAAGCTTCTGTTGCGTTTCTGTTGTAATCTCCTGCAGGTTGCATCGGGAATCCTGGATGGATGGATTCCATCTGAAGGACGTGCGAACCGATCCACTACTGATCACCGGCCCCCAATGGATTGCGAACTGTGTGATTCGTTCTACTGTCGTGTAGGTTAGGTTTTGTTTTGTGCCAAAGGCCCCAGATGGAGCCACTCAAGCTAACCTTTTTTAGGCCTGAACAATTGAGAAGTATTCTGTCTTCGCAACGGCGAACTGGTAAACATGTATTATTTGTTAGTTCTTTCCTCCATGTTTCTATCGTCACTCCTCAGCCAAAGTATCGGCGGCCGGCTTTAATCCCTTGTTGCATTTTAGCGCATCAAGTCAGTTTGTTTCACTTGTGCTTCAGTTACATAACTCTACTTGGGTGACCTTTCATTCCCGTTTTTAAA
The DNA here is from genome assembly GCA_013368495.1 of Paragonimus heterotremus. Lineage (NCBI taxonomy): Eukaryota > Metazoa > Platyhelminthes > Trematoda > Plagiorchiida > Troglotrematidae > Paragonimus > Paragonimus heterotremus. The sequence goes on along the minus strand of LUCH01004491.1, from coordinate 45,789 downwards.
CATACACCAGGGACTTGTCTCATTCGCAGGTCGCGGTAGAAGTCGTAGTCATAGTGATAGTGTGTCAAATATTAAGGTTTATTTACCTGAAGGTCACGAACCCCGTACTCTCCCCTCCCCCGAACATCACTTCAGTATTCGAACAAACACTTCAGAAGATAGTTCTTATGTGTACTTTGGAGACTTTCACCATCTTTATCTGTCGTATTGCCTGAACACGGTTTTCGGATTCTAGGTGAATGCTACAGTTTCAATCTCCGTCATCTGCCTCACCATGCGCGTATAATGTGCCACTGTTTAGTGACCTTACGGCTCAAGCCACTAGCCCAACCGGTGTTAGAATTACCTTAAACAGAAAAGACACGGCTTGACCGAATACCCATCAGCCACCATCCTTGGGCTTTCAGACTGGAAGGTATGGTTAGAGCGTCGAAAGGCGTCTATCACAACCACTCTGTTATTGGAGAATATGCTTCTGCTGACCCTAGTCAAGATGTAGCCAGACCCTCCGCGCGGCGCATATACATTGAAGTACTGACTGGAGACGTGAACGATGAAGTAGACAGATTAAGTGCCGACGAGCGTGACCTAGGTGAGTCACGGTACTCGTTGTACAGACGATGTTGAATGTTTGTTGCAGTTCTGTGCTGAAAATTGTCGGTGTCTTGCAAGTACCAGTTTTCGACGTTCTTTGCGTCAGTGCACCATTTGCCGATCTCCATCGCTAAGTCAATCGTGGACGCAGGTAGACGGCATGGTCGTTGGTTATCGAAAGCCTGGCTGTTTCTGCGATTGCAAATCAATCTAGAGCGCCTTCGTGGATTTCGTTCGTGGACTGTTATGTGGAATTTCGCTGTATCCATTGTTGGGAAGCCACTTCGTCGTCTACTAAAAATTATCGTATCTAAATTGGCAGCGACGCGCGCCTTACGATTACCACCGTACGCTTCCTCTATTCTAGAATCCCATCCGCCAGACGACCATGAAGCAAATTGGATAGATACGGCATGCAATCCATAAGTGCAATACTGTCTCGTGTGGCATTAATGCTCGCTCACTTGCTGATCGCCGCTCCAGAAACTCTGGATCAGTGAAGTCGTTCCAGATGATTGAGGTTTTCCTGACACCTCCAGTTTCGAAAGGTGCTTATACGCTTCTTATGTTAATCACCGAAGGATTGGCGTAGTTTCTATTGCGCCGAAGTTGCGTGTAGCCATTGTACTTTGTAGACTAAGCGAAACGCGCGAACAGCTGCGTGGTGAGCAAGCTGAGTTTTGTTCTGCCAGGGTTGTACTGATCACATCTTCATGCCCTTTCACATGCTTTAGCCACGCCATTCTTACAGAAGATAAACAGTTATCTTTTTGGACATCAGAGAGACCTTTGATTTGGTTGACAGCGCTCCATTCTTGGACTGTCCATCGAGGAAGGATGTGTGTGAGAAGTATCTGAGCGTCCAATTTACCGTCAGACCTCGGGCAGGGTTAAAGCTTATGACAGCGTATCATCGACCTTTACCATTTCAAGTGAGATGTAACAAGGTAGTGCACCGTCCCCCTTCCCATTTGACTTTGCAGTGGACGAGATCCTAGAGTGTGCTCTGACAGACAACGAATATAACGATGTGGAACTGATCCTAATTGCTTGACTTCGAGACACATAATATGCAGATGACATCGCTTTAGTGCCTCAGTTTAGTTTGACATTTGCGCTCACCAAGTGCAACGTGCTGTTACAAGCTTGGCAGGACTCCTCACCTACTATCATTATTAGTGAGGAGCACTTGCAGGAAGTTGAAAATTGCATATACCCTAGGCGCTGTATCAGCGCTGGCGGAATGTCTGGTGAGATCTCAAATTGCATAGGAAAGACTCGCATAACGCTTGCCAACTTACGCTATCTACGGCGTCGGCGTGATCTCAGTCATTCCGTGAAAGGCCGAATGTACAATGCCACTAAAGAGGAGTCCCACTGTAAGACTACAGAACCTGGTCCATTTGCGCGGAGGATGTCCACAGAGTATCCGTTCTCGACCATCGGTGTCTTCGGAGCATTGGCGGCGTGTAGTGAGAACATAGTGTCAGTACTGATGGGGTTCACTGACAAATAAACTCCGTCGACCCTTGAGAGTACTGATCTTGTCATGCAGGCTTCGTTGGCTCGGCCAAATCTTGCGAATGATAGCCACCGCCGACCACACCGTGCCTTATTCACGAGTAGTGGGTTAGACTGGGGACGGCGACCTAATGGCCTGTGTATAACTTGGGTTCGGGGCATGGGGGCGTCCACTCCGAGGCTTGCTTCAGTAGGTCGCTTCCTGCATCTTGGTTAGGGTCTGAAGGACAATGAACACCATTGGTTAGGGACTTCGTCTGATGTGGTGAGAAGTGGAAGTCAGCAGTACTGGTGTTTCGAGTCTCTCTCTGCATAGGTTCGGTTTTTCCACTGTATGCAATTTCCTCTCTCTTTGCCGTACACATTACCTTCTTTTTCTTCTCATATTGTGGCACGTTTGCCACTCCCGCGATCATCGTATGTTAAGTCTACGTATTATCTATAATATATTAGATGTTTATATTCACTTGACATGCTGGGATCAGCGGGTTGTTGCACGATTGGGTGTTGAGCTTCTTCTCTTTTACGTCTGTGAGCTTCCTTATCTGGAAGTGTCCTCACTGACGTTTGCGGGTGATTTAAAGCGGGAGCATTTGTAGACTGTTCAAGAAGGTCAGAGACCTCGAACTAGCTTTCGGTGTGGATGAAAGTGGTTGTCGTTAGTGGACCGTGTAAAACGTACAGTATTACTAATTGGCTTAGCGGATGCTGCCACACTCACGTGTGCCCTAGGAGAAACGGACCTGCCTGTCATGAGTCAACGACTGGACTTCGACCACTTTTTTTCCAGCGAGTTTGGTGCCAGCGGCCAATGACACCAGGCCGCCGGCGAGGACTTTCTTGTGTTGTGGTTGGCTCATCGAGCCTTCTGTGTGTTGACGGGTGATATGTTATGCAACCTCTTTACTGTGCTTTTAATGCCTCACCTCAAGTCCGGGTGAACCCCCCTTGTCTAATGCGCAATGAAGTAGCACTGCAACGATTACTGCGTTTGATAACCTGTCTGGTGCACTATTTGAACAGTCTGTCATACGCACAGAGACTTGATAAATTGGGAATGTATTCATTGTTTTGTGGACGACGAGGTGGTCTGATCCTCGCTTACCGTGAAATAACCTACCGCATTGGTCCTCATCTCCCCGGTTTATTCATGCCGGCGCGTCTGCGAGCTCTTCGTAGACGCTCTCCAAAGTTAAATAAACATCGGTCTGACCACATAAGTGCTGAGTCCAATCTACCTCTGCGCGTCAAAGATCACTGGTGTACTATTACAGAGGAATGTAGTGCTAGTGCAATCAGTCGGAGAGTTCGAGCGTAAACTTGGTGTTTCTGGGTTGCAGTTCACTCCTTTCCCACATAACTAGTACTCTTCTTGGTTTATGTTGTGTACTTATTGCTTAACGTTTTTCTGTGTTCATTCTCATCACTGGCCCTTGCCAGTAACTTCTGATTCATCCAGCCTCATACGTTATTCCCTTTGTCAACTTGTTTCAGTTATCATGTGACTAGTACAGAGGGGAACACTGCGTCGATCGTGTGTGAATTACTTGGTCGGCTCATATTTGGGGTACGCAGGTTTGCTTGGCTGTATCCAACTCTTGCTTCGGTTCCGATGACGTGTCTCTGCAGAAACAGCCACGTAAGACAACCCTGACTCTTCGGTCTCTGTTTAACTTGAACTATGGGCTCGAACATTCTCTCGGATCGATTCTTGCCTGTAGAGGGAAAACAAGTCCTCACTTTATTTTTGTTCCGGGTTGAATTTGGGTCTGAAGTTCAAGTTTTTGCAAGGGTGTTCACTATGCGCGAGCTCTGACAGGTGCGGAACTCGAGTAATTTGCATTACGGCTTCCCAAAATGGACTGGCTAGAGGATCTACGGGAATGGCAGAGCGGCGGTCAGTTTCTGGCGATGTTCGATTCACACTTACCAGATATCCCTTACCACTTACGAGCTACGTTTCCGTTCTTCATCTCTCGGGATCTAGTTTTCTTGTGCGATTTTTGTAACACGATTTTGCAAATCGGAGGTTGTATTCAGAAGCATATTACTATAGTGGTTTGTGTGCTTAGTTCCGGCTAAAATGTGTAAATCCCAGTACATGTTAGCTGTAGCCACGTGGTCGTCATTCATAGGTGCTGTAAGTTGCACGGGGTGTATAAGACCATTTCTAAGTCTACGAGCTTTAACAGAGTGTGTATCAAATATAATAGGCCAAGGAGTCATTTACGTTATTCAAAATATGTTTCATATTTTATTGTTTTCGACTGTAGTTAAGTTCTGAGGTTGTACTTTTTTTCGAAGCCTCAGAGCGCTTTTCTAGCAAGTGTGCATACTTTCCCCTTATTGAAGAATCTCTGGGCTTCTGTGTGGGAAGTGGCGTGTGAAATAGTGATTCATTCCGAACGTTATTGTGGACCACGTGATTTTAGTCTACGCCATCTAAGTTCAAGTGGGTTCGGGTCTTGATAGAGGACTTGAAACTAGGGAATCGGTTGACTATAGTCAAAAAAGTTGCCAACGTCAAAAGGATCATTAAGGACAATTATATTTTTCTGATTATTTATTCCTCTACAGCTTGGATTAAACTACGTTTCTGTACTCCTCAATCTGTTCGACTTACCATCTCAGAATTTTTAAACTTTTACCCCTGATCTCATCCAGATTCCTTTTATGCTTCAACCTCCGGATGAGTATAGAGCCAAGGTGTAACGTTACCTCTAAGACTGCCTAATATATCCGGATAACTATACGGCAAAGTAGTTGGTGGTCATGTTGAAACTCCGTGTTGGAGTAAGGGGTTAATAAGTTCCCTGCAACATACAAGCCACCGCAGTTAAATACCCTTCCTCTCCTCACTTAAGACAGTAAATGCAGGTTTCCAGCGATGGGTACACGGGTTTGATGCTAGAGGCCCAATTCATCCGTATCCAATCAGCTTCTGTTATCCAATATCCAACGGGCCTCTGTTGACCTGAAAGAGCATCACTGAAAACAGTACGTAGCGCCGCTGTTGGGAGTTACAGCTAGGTCCGAGAGTTGAGCTCAATCTGAATATCTCGTAAAAAACTGATGATCTAATTACGTTTTAAAACGACCTATAAAAATGCATCCAAAGACTTTGGATTGATGGTTCTTCCATTTGTTGGCAACCCTAAGGAAGGTCACAACCTCGTCAGGTGCTCTCAGCCAGCGAACTAATGGGCTACTTCACGAGGCGTACACGAAATAGAAAAATGCTTGAGGATCAATTCATCGTGGGTTTGCTGAAATTCATGTGGATATAGCCCAAATATTTAGTTTCGTGATACAACAGTTGGCGACGGAGAACCCTCAATGTCTCTTGCTTTCGAACAAGTTCATGTGCTCCTTCAGCATCAACAGAGACAGTCCCAGATGAAATTCCTTGAGGCGCTGACACAGGTTAAATCTCTAAGGTCCTGTTTCTAATGCTGGAGAGTAGTCACGCTGAGTTATAGACACTAATGGGTGTTTAGTAACTTATTTTCATTTTACTCATATCTTGGGCGTTCGCTTCGAATCTTTGTTTCGAAAGTACGTGGATATCTTCCGGATCGAATTAGCATATCTGCATTGTCCTCAACGAGTAAGACTACTGTTCTTCAAATTTGGGCTGGCAGAATACGGACGGTATGTCGACTTCGTATTGCCCCAAGATCTTCGTGGTTTCAACTTCGAGGAGACTGTCAATTGCCTTCGGCAGATCCTTTATGAACAACCATCGTTGTTCAGTGTCCGGTATCAGTGGTTCAAGTTAGTCAAGAACGAAACCGATGACTTTATGACATACTCCAGTGTGACCGAAACAATCTTCATTGTGACGGAACGTCCCCAAATAGCACCATTGATGCATGTGATGCAGACGATGTGACCAGGGATTTCAACTTTTGAAGAATCCGTCCAGTTTGATCGATTGCCGTCGAAACCTTCTACACCGTGTGGGCAATGTAGTGGCTGATATTTTGCGCTACTCTGCCCGTTGAACAAGCACATATGCCATAAGGCTAACAAATAGGGGTACAAATAAGATCACTGTCATACATAGCCCAATTATTGGCCTAAGCTCAAACGTCTTCTATCATGAAAGCATTCTGTGTTTTCGAACGCAATCTGTGTTACATTTAGTCAACTCTGAAGAACGTTGGAACCACGTCACGGCGCACCTGAGGATCAGTTGGAAAACCACCAGTTCGTCGAAATTCCCACGTTTCACTAATCAAATCTGATCGTGTTTTGAAACTGAAGGGCGAGATAGCTTGTAATGTTTCTCTTGGTCGTATGTAATTCAAACGGAGAATGCTAATTCATAGATTTTCTAGACCTCAGTCTGTTTAGCCTAAATTGTTTAGGGCAACTGCTAGTTCCGTCGGCTCCGCTGAACACAGTCTGCCGTAGCATCAGCAATGCTGATATCCAGTTGTTAATTGCCCAACAAGCAAGCGCGAAGCTGGCCAATCTTTTGCATCAAAGGCACCCCGCCGCGTTCCAGAATTTCCTAGGATGTTTCACAAAAACGAAAGACAGTTTTTCTTGTTCACAGCTTCTAGACCCATTTTCATCCCAGAGCACTGAGTTCTCTGTGCCGCACTACTCATCGTGGACTGGGGGTTGGACAGGTCGCATGAATCTGGAATGTTTCAACGAGTCAGCTATTCGGTGTCGATCGCGCCCATTGTGATGGTCAGGAAGACAAACGGTACCGTCCGTATCCGCGCTGACTTCTTTACAAGTCTCAACGACACCCTGGACACATAAGTCTCCTTTGTTCTTCACAGATCTGTTCGCAAACTTAACTGATGACATCGGTTTTGTCAAACTAGATTTCGCTTACGCCTGCTTGTAAGTGGACGTTGTCGAGGTCTCCAAGGAACTTGACAATCAACATGCACTGATGATTATTCGAGTGCAACCATTTACCATTTGGCCTGGGAACTGGTGCAGCAGCCCTTCAGCAGATCGTGGAAATGATGCTCACGGACATCCCAGAGATAGCAGCATACATGGATAACATCTTTATGATAGGGTTGGACGCTGGCCAACTCATCTCTAAGCTGAATATTTTCCCTGATCGCACTCAGCATTACGGTTGCCACATCCGTCACGACAAGGGCACACTTTTCATGCACTCTATGATTTATCATCGATGCGAACGGCCGTTGTCCTAACTCTAGTAACATTCCGCTCTTTTCTGGGTCTTGTAAATGGTCACAATGTATTTCTACCGGTCATGCATCGGATGCGGCCGTTGTTGAACGAACTGTTTGGCAAATAAACAACCCTGGTCTTGGCCACTAGGGTGCAAACGAGCTTCTGTAAAAATCAAATGTTTCGATCGGACACATCGCTGGCGCATTATAACCCGAAGAGGACTGTTGATGTCTCCATCGGTGCATCAAATCATGCAATTGGCTGCTTGATTTTGCACATATTTATCGATGAATTTCAGAAAGCAGTTGCGCATGCAGCTTGATTTTCAAATCCGGCCGATAGCATTTGTGGTCAAATTGGGTAGGAGGCTCTTGCGGTTGTATTTTCCATCAAGAGGTCTCACGAAATGCTCCTCGGACGTCGTTCCCCGCTACTAACGGGTCATAAACCTCTACTGGCTGTATTGAGTCCGAAAAGGACACCCGGAATATTCGAATAAAACAATCAAAAGACACACGATTTCATTTCACACACTCTCATTAGTCGTAAACATGTGACTAACATGAAAGCAAAAACGATTAAAGATACAAATGGGGCTGAATCGTGATTGATACTCACAGCTAGGCCCACGGTGAACAAAGATTGACAGTCAGTTGTTTTGTGCACATAGAACAGGTTGCCGACGGTTGATCAACAAGGCCTCGACATACTTTGGAATCTGTAAGTTGTGGGCGTTCATCAGGAACTTGAACGAAGATGCGATATTGACGCTGTGACCTGTGGTCGATAAGTGCCTTGCAATGGATGAAACGCCGTGTCGTTTTCACTGAATGTCACTGACAAGCTGGTGAGTTACTGTAACTCTCAAACACATCGGAATGTGTTTCTTGGCCCTGGTTTCAAACATTCTTTCTGTTCTATCAATGTGTGTGTTCTTGAAACTGCAGGAAAACTGATTGATGCAGTTGCTGGTGGAAAACATTGGGCTTCGCTTTTTGACCAATGGCAGAGGTAACGTAGTCGTTTATGAGAGCTGGGCAAGCTTTGCCGCATTATACACATGTTTCAACGCGGCACTGATAATCTTTCCAAATGTGTTCATCAAATTATCACCTTTGAAGGAGAATTTGGTGTAGACAGCGTTTTTATGTACTACCATAGTTACATTTTCCGCAGGAGTAAGTTTACTCCATTTCCGGATGAAACGTTCGGGGAATTTGTTAGCGCGAAACGCTTCATGCAACACTGTTTGCTCGGCTTGTAATCTGTTCTGGGAACATATTCTTGACGCTGTGTAGAACACTGTACTTACTGGTAACCGTTTATATGCAACAAGAGCAAAAGTCATGAAGTTCATGTATTGTCCCGCCCATGTTGGTTTACGGTACACTGGACGTTCGATAGATCCGTTTGAACGGCGTTTAGCGAAAATGTCCAAGAAGGGCGGACTGTTCTCACCTTTGTACTCAAATGTGATTGAGATATTTGGGTGGGCTGAGTTATAAGGTTGAAACGTTCTTTCTACTTTTTTTTTAATTGTCATGTCCACTCAAGAGCATAACGTCGACACATCGTTTGTACAGTTTCAGTTCGTTTATAACTGAAAATGGTGTCTGATCAACTTTGTCATGAACACATCAACTAAAACATGGCCGAGTGGGCTGCCCATGACTACGCCGTCGTTCTGTTAAAAACCCTTATCCCAAAAGTAAAATCTCACATTTTCCGTACAGAGTAAAATCAGACGTTTCAGATAGTCAACAGGGAGTGGAAGACAAGTGGGGTTGGATAAAAGGAAATCACATAAAATGGATCCTTTTGCGTAGTGACGTTTGTACGTAAGAAGTTGACATCAATAGAACACATCGTGTCTGTGGCAGTATTCACATTTTCAATACATGGTATCAGTTCAGAGTGTCCTTCAGAGTATGCACACAGTTTTTATCAAAGAAGTTTTAAAATGTCAACCATCCATTTTGCTAGCCCTTGGTAGTGAGAATCGTTAATTGCTAAAATTGGCCGCAAAGGAATACTCGATTTGTGGTTTTTAGGCAAACCGTGCAATTGTGGAGTCTTATTACTTGCATGTTTTAACATGCGATATTGCCGTTTATTGATACAACCGTGCAACAAAAGTGTCTGTAACTCACGGCGTATCTGTTTACTGAAAGCACATTTTTCCGGTTTGTTTGCCAAAATTCGCGGAAATTTCATGTGGTCTTGGCGGCTCATTCCAGTAGCAGCGGTTCCGTTATCTGACTTCAGACTTGTAATATTTTCATCTTCACTTGTTGGAGAACTTCCAAGTGTTCACTGGTTAGACAGCACTTCTGTTTTACTAGAGACCATTGGAAGTTGGATGACAGATCAACTAGTTTGGTTTTCAGCTAACTGTCATTATCCGTTGTCGTGAGAACTAAAACGTTTAACGGAGCGCACAAATCCTCAAAGTGTGCATTCACCAGGGTTTTATTTGTGTCCTTTTGGGGCACTCAAAATTCAGTCCCATTGAGAGTGCTTCCAACTGAGTTCGTGATAATGCGACAGATGATAGATTGAGAACATATTTAGATAGTTCTCTTGGGAACTCTTGACCAGCTGGATTGCCTCTCAACCCGGAAAATGTCTAGTGTTTCGTTTGTGGTCTTCTCACGAATGAGGACGTTGATCTCCATTGGTCGTTTGCTTGGATTTTACAGGTGCATGATGACCGCTAAACGGACAATACTGTGCCTTCCGCCTTTGTAAAGTTAGCGATCTATATAATCAACCTGCACTCATCTCTCCATCCAGCATCACGTATGGTTGTTCATTTGTCACTTTTATCCGGATTCTGATCACCATTTGCTAGTGCGACCTCATGCAGTATTGGAGTATCGGGATTCTTGTTCTCTTCGGTGTATTATTGCACACTCAATGTTTTGGTGAGTGTGCGAATTGTCTAACTTCGAACTGTACATCAGTTGTTCAGATTGAAAAAATATCACCCTTTTTACTGAAACCTTTCAAAACCACAGGAAATATACGTTATGGTCATTTTCAAGTACCAGAAGCAAGTTGGACGGTCAAGTTTTTCTCCTCTATCGTGTTCGATAAGCAGTGTGAACCAAGCAATGTTACCTTGTAAGTACGTGTCGGAAGTGTTCCCATATTTTTTTAAAAAGTTTTCTACGACCCCTGTCTTTGCCGATTGTCACTCCCTTCCATGTGGGTGTTCCGCTGGGTGTGCAACTCCTTCCGGATACATACTGCATCAGTATGGGATTAACTCAAACCACATCTGCTGTTTCCATTTTGAACGCCACTGATGACCAACATATGATCAGTGTGACTTCCTCAAAACAACCGGATGCTGCCTCGATTGAAGTGCACATACACTCGCCTACTTCGGGTGCATGGTTCTTCGGGGTGTATTTTATCGATCTCTCCAAACAAGTGAGTTTTTCCAGCTACATTTCCTCTAAATATTTGGTGCAGAACTGATTTAATTGGGTTTCCGAGACACCTGAAATCTTCTTCGTTTCCCATAAATTAATGAACGTTGTTTTAGTGTGTGTTTCAATAAGCGATACATCGACATTTTTATGTCACCCCAACTTATTGTCTTCGTAGCGTAAACACGAAACTCCGGTATTATCGTGTGTACGACTCTAGCGACCTTAACAAGAATGCTTCTATGTAACAGATTCTTTGTCTCACCTGTAACTGGAACAAGTATGTTATCACGGCGGGGGAATGCCTGAGTGGGGATTTCGTTTTTAACATATGAGAAGTTGACAGTATACGGGCTGACTGGAGCGAAATACGTTGGAATACAGCTATGAGGCTGATTAACTAAAAATCCGCTGGACTGATTTGATACAGTGCGGGATAAATCTATATTGAGAGTAACTTTATTTTCAACCTAATCGCATGCGCCTGGATGTTTGGATAGTATATACCCACATAAAAACAAATATTGATTCTGTTACCGGTAAATAATGTTTATTCCGCTATCTTTGATGGGAAAGCTTTGTGGTGTGGGTACGACTACTCAGTTATATGCGCAGTCATGGTAAACAGCGTCTTAGTAGTACTATTACTGCGGAATAACGCACGTGTGCACAAGACGTTGCTGAATCAATAGCATTACATTGTGCCACCTTTGAAACGTTGAATCCATCAAAGTTTACTAGTTTTGGAAGGAAGAAACCCAAGTAATCGAATGTTTTGTGGAAGAAAAAGACATCGCACGGCCGTAACCAATTGTGCGTTGACCTGTATAGTTCCTGTCTTCGATAGGTACTCCACAGGTCCCACAACAGATGTAGCTAACCTTGGCAACATTGAGCCGGTGAGTTTTGTCTCTTGCCATTTAGCTTCAGGCCTCCCTCGTCCCTTGCTTAGACCTAGAATGCGAATTAATGTAGGTGCCTTCAACGTTCGCACTCTAAAACAAACTGATCAACAGGCCGCTCTTGTACGAACGTTAGACTCATTGCATGTCGATGTCTGTTGTATCTCGGAAACTGGAATCCAGGACAGTAGTCAGCGTATGGAGCTAACAGCACCTGCATTGTCTACCCGATACTAGTTATACACTTCGGGTGACTCCACAGCCGCTGTTACAGGTCAGGCTGGAGTAAGTATAGTCCTTAGCTCGATGGCCGCAGCCTCACTGATAGATTGGATTCCTGTTAACGGTAGACTTTGTGCTGTCCGCTTGGCAGGTTCCGTTAAGGCCAACTCCACACGCAAGACTTTCAAAAATTTATTTATTATGTCTGCTTGCGCTCTTACTGACTGTAGTGAGGTCGGCGTCAAGGACGCATTTTACTCGGATCTGGCTGCTCTCCTTCGGTCGACATGTGGCTCTGATATGGTCATTCTGGCGGGAGGTATGAATGCTCAGGTTAGCCGCCTTGGTGAAGCCGAATCTCGTTTAGGTGGCAAGTTTGGGATAGCGTCACATCGGTCAAATAATGCTGGGGGGGGGCGATTGTTGCAGCTGTGCGCTGAGTATAAATTATTTTTAGCCAGCACCAGTTTTAGGCATCGTTCACGTCATTGCTGTACTTGGCGCCCGCCTTCTCCGAATCAGGTCTGGTCTCAGACAGACCACATAGGTGTTAGTTATATGGCGTGGTTCCATCCAAGACTGTCGTTCTTAATGAAGCACGTACTTGGAATCAGATCATGCATTGGTATGTT
>LUCH01004491.1:0-31620 GCA_013368495.1 Paragonimus heterotremus | reverse complement strand
CGCGTATATCAGACAGCAGTGTAGACTATATTACTTCACGGCGGCGAAACATGGCCGCTCACGGTAGAGGACGTGAACCTACTTTAGGTATTTGACCACCGATATCTGCGTTCATTCGCTCGTATCGGGTGGCACCAGCGAGTAAGCAATGAGGAGGGGGGGAAGCAGGTGTTCGGCATTGATTGTCAAACGAGTTCTTTTGTTCAGTGACTACATTTGCACAGACTTGAATGGTTAGGTCGTGTACTAGGGATGCCACCTAGTCGTTTGCCACACCGAGTACTGTTTGCCGACGCTTTGGCCGATTGGCGTAAGGTGCGAGGTGGACAGATGATGACCTGGCGTAGACAAATGAAATCGTTCACGAAGGGGTTGGGCATTGTAGACCGGGTTCGTCTCTCGGGCTGGAGCCCTCGCGACTCACAGAGTCGATGGCTTGAAACTTTAGGTGAGATGGCGGCTAACCGAGCTTAGTGACGTGAATGTTGTCGTTGTTTACCACCTTGATGTTGTTTGTTTGAATGTAGACGTGGCTGTTTTTAGTATTTAGGTTCTTTCCCCTCTCCTTTTTTCTCCTCTCTTTCTATGCCACGTTTGCTTTTTTCTTCGTGGTTGTGTGGCAGTTAAGCATCAGTGTGAACCACTGATGTATTGCTATCTATGATAATGTTGATGATGTAGATTGATGAACAGTGAGGAAGTTGGAAAACGTGCTTTCGATGGTGTGAGTCGTACAACTTTGCTGACCAAAACTCTGAACATACGCAGATAAAAATGATTTAATCAAAAGTGTTAACATACCATTCTTCATTCTGTGTTGCACCCTGAACTCATGGACGTAAGGTACAAATGGTCACTGATGGCTTACACTACTGGGCCAGTGGTGCTTGCCCGACGGTCGAAAGATCGCGCGACTAAAACGTCAGTGTGGACGTCGTCGAAACCGACGGATAACCAGACACAGTGGCGTGAACCTAGCTGTTTTCCTGTGAAATTCTGTTTGAACTAAAGGTGGTCTCTCGATCGAGTCACCTAAAATCATAGGATAATACCACTTTACCCTTACGCAACACTCAGCTGTTTGTTCATGCATTCATGTCTATCTTACTTCGGTCTGTTTAAACAAGGGGCTTACATGCGTGTGGTCCTCACCTTTTCTCTTATCCTCCGTACATATTTCAGTTGTATGAATGTTTTGCAATAAATTTCCAGTATCAACTGCCGATACACCACTATCATTGTTAGCGATGCTGATCGCAGAGGCTTACGTGGATCGAGTACAAACTGCCGTTTTTACTACCTACTGAGGGTAGTATCAATCTATGAATTCGTGTTGAACATGGTGTGAATGTTAGGAGTCGGAAGATTAGTCTTTTGGGTTTCAAGGACACTAATGGCGTCGATAATAATCAGGAATAGGATTACTAGGGCACGTGCATACCGAAATGCTTAACTTATAGATGATATTCTTGAGTCTAAGTTATAAGAAATAATAACATTTCAAGCCTGCAACCAGTCCCGATTGATTCTCAAAGCTTGCTTATTTATTTACAGCGAGCACAGTCTCCCGTTTCAAAGTAACAGTTTTGCAAAGGCTTGGTGAGTTTTTAGGCTGTACAGAAACCCTAATGTGTTTCCGCCACAGCGGTTGATATCGGTCGCGAATTACTGTATTTGACCAGTTAATCGATGAGATTGGATGTTGCGGGTTGGTGACTGTAAGTTTCATCTCCGCCTGTCTATATGTATTAACAAGTAAGATGGCGGAATGGTTTTCTCAAACACATTGCTGCGCCATATACTGGTATTACGTATTATTTGTCAACCTATCGAATTACTGAACTTTACAAGTACTTATTTCGTCTACCACAAGGATATAACTATTTATTAGAACGTGCTCAACGCTTCAGATCAGTGAGGATTAACATCTACGACTCCTTACTATTGAGGCTGTTTCGAGTTCAGTTCTTGTTTGTGACCTGAAAGTTCCTGAAATTGTGTTTTTGGTTGTTCCCATCAGACTATGTGGCGGCAAAACGAATGTGATCGTGAATGTACCGATCTCCTTAAATTCGCTTGCTATTTCACAGTAAACTTTCCATAAAAAGGCGTTGGTGTGCCGGAACTAGAAAAGCCGTCCATTTCAGTAACCTGATTCTGCATGAAATTGACTAATTGAAAAAAAAATTTTGATCTGGATTTAAATCAGCTGTGTGAACCCTATATCTTTTACCCGAAAGGTTAACATATATCTATAAATCTACAACGCTAGTTTGATAGAACACGATCGGTGTCCAGTTATTCGTTGTAGTTAATTCTGTCTCGCTGCGGTAGACTTTTTTTTTAATCCTTGTGACCGAGTGTGATCGGTGGGTAATGCGAAATTTCCAGATTGCTTGATTGGTTTCCTAGCTCAGATAATAGATCATTTGCAGCCTAAATACCTGGCTGTCTTCACTGGTTTTCTTACAGTCTGTATTCACCGTAAATGAACAAATCCGCCAAACTACTTATTATGAGCCGCATAGAAAATTTACTAACTGGATGAAACTGAGGATGCTTATTTAACGTCTGGTTATGCGTTGGTAGGATTATTAAAACAATGAAAAATAAGATTTTTTCAGTCTTGGACGGCAGGTGATAATAAGGTTGCAGATGAGGAGCCGGAGAAAACTGACTGAAAAAGAACCCAGACTACAGTCTACCACTCTTACTACAAGTGTACGATGGAATTCAACAAGCAACAATCGACTAACGGCAAGAGTATTGGATGCGACATACTTTCACCTCCATTTCCTTACCTTTATGACCCTGTTGGTCAGAGTTGTCTGATGACTCGGCCTGTTGTCCTGCCTACATGCATCAAATTTGCGCTTGAATGCATCTACCGATGATGTCTTCATAGAAGACCGTTAGTTTGTTCCATACCAGACGCATCCGGGCGTTAAAAGGGTGTTTTCGGCAACGCAATCAGCTCGTTTACTGCCCTAACTATAGTAAGTTATTTCTCAGATGTCTATTTCGGCATTGAGGTTGATAGTGTCATGTGTACTTTGATTAGGCTTCTTCGGATAATGCACTGAAAACTATCGAAAGTTACGCAGCCCATATTGACAATTTAGTTAATCAATTGTCCTAACAATCTTTACATCCCTTCATTATAATTCATGAATGGAAGCGATTTTCTTCGTTAGGTGTAGATGGCGGGTTTTGATATTCAGCTCCAGAGGAGAACACATCAGCGGGTTGAACATACTGGAAAAAGGATTTTGGAGAAAACTTCTGAACAACCTTATTTTTGAGTCTTTGATTTACAGCTCTTGGAGACTTTTTTGCACCTTTGAATGCTCTCGCCTTTCTGCCATTTTTATCTGAGCGTCTGTTGTTTTCATCTAGATTTTTCCTGAAACCGTTTAATGTGTTTATTGATTGCTCTCTTATCATGCTTTTTATGGCTGTTTTCCATGGTTCATTAGGATTTGTCTTTCTGAAAGTGAGTGACTTTCCATCTTTTCAAATCGTTAATCAGTCGGGGTCCCCTGTTATACATAGACCTCTGCACGTATGTTTGTCAGTTCTGTTTCTCCTAGTTTACACAATATGTAGTTGTGTGAGTAGAACCGAAAATAGCTTAGCGCAAGTGGTTTGTGGGAATATGCGAGTTTGTGATCCTGATAGCTGTCTTCATTGACTCTTTGGAATATAGTACACTCAATGAGGATCGGTGGTGTGATCTCACGTGAATGGTAGAACCCTAATCGGTGAAAGTTCCTAACTAATCTGTACTTGATAAGCTCAGTGGACCATCCAGATGTGATCCTTCTAGAAGTTATATTTGTTGAAGTGGACCACTCTACATATTTCTAATCTGCTGGACGGACAATCGCCATCCAGTTGTGTGCATCTGCTAAAGAGTTTTTTATAGTCTATCACTGTGTTTCCTAGAATCCTCTGAAAATGTGTATGGACGCAATGTACAATAGTGTGGACGTAGATAACCTTGAACCTATTGGTGGTCTTCTATTTGGCTTTATTCGGTGCATCGCACTCTATAAATTTTCCGCTTCAATAAAAGTATTATTTTTCAATTCCTCACATCAGCTGATCATATGTAATGGCGCTCGTGCCAGTGTCGGTTAGTTTGACAGCAGCTTCCCACCCGATACTGTTCGGTTTGGTCGATACCTCTTTCCACATGCTTCATGAGGGTCTGTTAGTTTTTAGCTTCTAAATTCCTTGGACCATGCTTTATTTTGATTATCAGTCTCTTTGGGTGTACACTAAGCACATCTTTCTTTCTCTGTATTCCAGACTACATGCATCGCCTCACTATTTCCTCAGGTTACAAACGAGTTAGTCACTAATATTAGTCCAGTAATGCTTTCTCTGACACACTCAAACCGGATACAACAGTCAATACCCATTCAGCACTCCAGTACCGACGCTTTCACAAGGACCTTCAATAGGAGCACTGCTTCCGAGCGTGCATCGAATTCTGAACTCGTTCGTGGGTTGGGCTCGGGAACACCATTGCCCGGCGGAGATCAGACGGTGAATCCAACTATCAAACGACAGAGCAAAGCATCTAATCGACCGGTCCTGCGTAGCAAACGTGTTTATCCGCATCATGTTTACAGACTTAAGTCAAAGGTGTTACGGTTTCCACGGCACACGATTCAAGATCAGATGCACCGATCTGAAAGCCCTAGCTCCCTACTCTTGACTATCGAACTGGCTCCTTCTGAGGGACGTCTATACAAGTATGCTCATTTTTTCCTAATTCACCTGATCGTTTTTAACTTGTAAAACCCATTTTCCGTTCTTTTGTACTCAGTACTTCTGGGTTACGAATATACTTTCACCCAAACAACCGCGATAGTTTGACAACAGTGAAGTCTTGAACTGAAACTCAGATAACTATCCGAACATGTCTACCACAACTGAATGTCATAACACCACTCACCAAGTCTAATCATTTCTGTACTTTCAACTTAGATAGAAGTTCTCCTCATGGGGTCATCAACTAGGGTTGACAGGACAGTTACTATGTGTCCAATGGAGATGATTGAGTAATTGGAACTATACTCACAAGTAAATATGGATGAGCATTTGCTTATGGTAATTCGGTTACGCCCAGTATGAGGCGACTGGCACAATGTCTCACGAAAGTATGGCCGAAGTTCAAATCCCTTCCATGACAAGGATGTGTACTACTGACGTGCTCCGATATAGCGAAACTCGAGTATAGTGCTTCTTTTCGACAGAGGCTGGTTGAAAATTACGCGATCAGTTCTGAGTGATATTCACCTCATAAGAACAAACAATTGCAATTCATAGTTTGGAAAGTTAAACAAACCGGACTTCGACAGTCATAACGTCGCGTCATTTGTACTACCATAGTGGTTTTGCTTAACGTATTCATTCTTTAATGCTTTGGCGAGGAGCATTTTTATGAATGATTCTCATTCTTGCTCTTGATTGTCACTACATAATTGCTGGCAATGAACTATTGTTAGCCAGCATGGGGCAGCAGGTACTTCCAGTGAGAGTTTATCGAACTAATGTATAGGGTATTTCTGTATTTTGCACGGGCTGCTAACCATTTTAACCGTTTTTAACTGTGGTGAAGTAAATCTTTTCAGATTCTTTCTACAACAAATGTGACGACTAAATGGGATCTTTTAGAAGTTAACAGTTTTCTTAGCACAGGCGAGAGACTGATGGATTCTGTTATTAGAAGGAACGGGAATTCAGGATACTTCAGAAAGAATTCTTGCAATTTGGTTCTCAATCGTTGCATTATACCAAAGTATACCTGATCTAGTTCGATGATTCTTCCTTGAGGATACCTGCTGTCTCTGGTCGGTGTTCGGGAACTATCATTATGATGTCGATGGAATTTAGAAATGTCTTCCCTCCACGTAGAAACCTACGCGTCTGTATTTTCGGGTAGGCTGTCGTGTCCTTTTTTGCAACAACACTTCTATTACTGGTAATCCATTTTCACTAGGTGCTAAACGCAAGTCTAATGCTGTGGAATATGCCGCTGCGTGAATGTGTGACTTATTGTCTGCTCGAGTCCTCGGGCTCTAAGTGGCTCGTACTTTTTAGTTCCATCATGTCCCACTCCTTGGTACTTGCAGCCTTATAGCCGTCGTCTCATTTTCGCCTTGTTTTAGGATTCTAGTCGTGGATGGTATGACGAGTGTGGATATATCGATTGGGGCATGCTCATTACTTCCTCCAATTTTGATCTCTTCTGCGACACCTACGGTTGCACCCAACTCGGACCCAAGTCCAGCTGGCCAACCTAATGTACGAATACTCAGAAGTGAAGCACCATCCCATTGTCCTATTTTACTAGACGCTGGGCTTAATGCAATACCCAAAATGTTTGCCCGATTTTCTCGACAATCTCCGGAGCTGTTTGGAAACCTGTCGACTGAGATCAAAAAGGAAAACATTCTTCGCAGCTCCTCACGGTCACGCAAACGGAGTTTACTACACAAACGCTATCGGTTTGATGCTCTTCGCTCGCCAAGCTTGTCACATTACATTTATCTACGAAACTTGGATGCTCATGGTACACTAAAATTGACACTGACATTAAAGTCAAATTTTGGTGAGTGTACTTCGATACTTTTTGTAACTAATTAAGACAATAATTTTAGCTGTTCTTTTTAAGACTTGTTACTATTTCAGCAGTCGACGTAAGTTGAACTCTGTTGGTCTACAATCCATTCTTTCGTTCATGACAGCTATGAACATGATGAGATATTCTGTGGTCTGAATCGGCGTCTATCCTAATGATGACAAAAATATCGCAGATTAAAAGTAAAACTAAACTAAAAAACGGATATCGGTTCTAGCCATAGAGTTGGGCGATCATTAGATCTTCAACCGAACAGCCAGTTATTAATTCATTCGCAAAGCAAACCGGACAGTCTTCAACCGCTAAGGTCTAGCTGTATTTTTGTCTATGTTATCGACAGTTAGTTTCATTCGTGTGTATTTTTACTTCATTCCCAAGAATTTCACTCCTTTTGTCAGAAACTGGTGTCTGTAGTTTGACGACTTCGTCTACTCTATACCGTTTCACACATTATTTTCATTATGCGTACAAACATCTTTCTCTTGCCTCGGTGTTTACTTTTTTATATCTCTACAATGCTCACCCGGAACAGTTTTGTCCGTTGTCACTCCACAAGACCGAAATGCAAAATTCCATTTTCCCATACCGCTTCGCCTTTCTTTTCTCTTTGCGTTCCTAAGACATCCAGATAATTATTGTCCATTTCGCTGTTTAACCATAGTGACGCGACTACAGACGATATTGCTCGGTGGTTTCAAAGTTATGGAGCATCTAAACATATTTTATTCAAATTCAGGATGAAATTGTCCGAACTGAAAACTAAAACTTAGTGATTTGGTATATTTCCGTTTTCTTTTTTGAAAGCGGGTTTTACGACAATTCGAGATGTAGGTTAGCTGTTCAGAATGTAAATTTTAAAGGCGAAAACTAATCTTCGAAAGTTTGTTGGCAGTTTTATTACAAAATTGTCTTAATTGTGGCTTTATTTGTTTTAAAATAACTGTTCAATTTTACCTCACAGTTTTCTCGCTTTAATAAAGAGTGTTTGGTAGTCTTAATTTATTGAACACGCAAAACTAGAATGTATAGCAACGAAATCCAGACGGACTTAATTCATCGAACTGAGATCAAACGTTTACGGGTTTAATGCAGTTTCTTACTAGATGCACACCTCTTTTCCGAATTTTCAAAGCAACCAGACGGTTTGGGCCACGCTACTTATCCTTGCATTTTGGTAGACAACAATCCGTCATAAGTATTTCGCACCAGTTTACGAACGGGATTTAGTCTATCAACAGAAGCCTAAGTATTTGTGACATCTTTTCTGATATATCGAATCGACCTCATCTAATATCTTGATTCATGGTTAAAGAGAGTACGGTCAAGTTACCTAAATATTAATATGAGGCTGTGAATCAGTTCGAACTCAACTCTTGCGAATGTGTGGGCCACAGTTATCTTCGGATTAAGAAAGGTTTATTGTGATTTTGAAGGAATTGATCTTTGAGTTTTAAGTGTTTTGTAGAAATGAAGGCGAAATAAATCAGTTGACTGAATGCGCATGTACTCTGTTGTATTCACTACACTCACAAGATACCGGAGTGGACCTCCTGCCTGATGGAAACCGACTGAATCGGTGGCCCGAGGGGTTAAGTGAGAGGGCGGCCAGTCAAGCTGAATGGTGTGAATGTCGTCGTTGTTCGGCCGACTTGCCTGTGAAGTGAGTGCATTTAATGACGCGGGGCAGTAAAAGCCGTAAGAAAGCCGTCTTGTTGATGATGCCTTACTTTCACTTACATCTTGGTTGTGTGTTTGCAAGGTTTATGCACCTTGATGTTGACTGCTTGAATATACAGACGTAGTTATTTTTTTTAGTGGTTAGCTCTCTTCCCGTCCCCTTCTTTTTCTTACTCTCTCTCTCTTCCTCTATAGAGTTTGCATTTTCTTCTTCATCGTTGTGTGGCAGTTAAGCATCAGTGTGAACCACTGATGTATTGCAGTCTATGATGATGACTTAATCAACTGTGTGATGGTTGGCTTTAGTGTTACATACACACAAAATCGGTATGTTACTACATTTTCCTTCTGTAACCCCGACGAGGAACGAAACACTTGTTTTTTGATTATTCAATTTAGGGAACACGATTACTCAACGCGTGCACTTATGATTTGGTCAGTGTCGTCAACCTGTTGCTTGTCGTTGAGACATCAGGTGTGAAGTGTGGAACGCCCGGTTGAAACATGCTCTGGTACACATACTTCGTCGCCCTCAACCATCGTAAGACGCTGACCACTGAACTGTTTCCTTCAGCTTAGCTCACCACATGTAAGCTACGCGTGTCGTGGCTAACTGTAAGCTAGTATACGTAAGGTATGTCTCTCCCATAGAAATTTCGCGAAGTAGTAGTACTCGGGTCGATGATTGTCGTCGCCCGTCTCGAAGATATGTCGGTAGATCTCATTATTCTTCTGGTGATGTTCTTATCCCACATTGTCAGCGCTCGGTGACGCCGGTAGTCTGAGGTGGACATTTTTGAAGCGTCCCTATATTGGATTGATCAAGTTGCACGACCACATAAGAGAAATCCTCCTACCAACTGCTTCAGCATGTTGGTCAGGCTTACGTACTGCATTGATTTGGGCGGCTGTACCGACATAAACTTATATTCTTTCCGGTAGAATTATGCCATACAGGCCAAAGTGAAACAGTCAGAGGAAAAGCAGCAGTACGACATAGGTATGTCGCACTGTTGCTTTCTTAAGAGTGCTTAGGCAGTGTGGCACGATCTTGTGGGCACCGGTTGAAACTATTTTTATGGGTGATGTGCTGCCGTCCTCCGACTATGGATAAAGAAACCCCCGAACAAAGGGCACTCCGATCGCCCAACGATTGACTGTGACTGCAGGCATATTATCCAATACGACCGGAAAAACTTAATATCATCCAAAAGCCTGATGTGGTTTCGAATCCATCCACTGCATGCGACAATTATCAGAATCAGGCATGAATGTCTTACCTGTTACACTCTCCTATTTGACATGCTCCTCACTGCCAGATGAGTCAGACGCTGAAATCACTGGCTGCGAGTAACGCCCCTAAAGAAAACCCTGTTACCTCACAGGTCAAGCTTTTTCGCTGGGAAGCTTCAAGTAGGATCCCTTTAGAAAACCTCTTCCCGCGGCACAAGCGGCTTGAAATTATTTGATGTTATCTTTGTTCCTAAAGTCTAGTCCACTCATTTTCATTTTCTTCGTCTACCTCTAATCTTCACCTCTTCAGGTCAAAACAACGGGCGCCTTTCTCGCCTGTATTGTTTTATCGTTTGCCTAGAGGTTGTCTGTTTGCAAGCACAAGGTATCCAACAGGTAATGGAGCAGCCAACCGCCTACCACTCAACATTGACAGTCAAATTGTCTAGATCACAACGATGAAGTGATCTGATTGATCTGATTGATTGGCTGTGCAAATCTCTTCCAAAGATGGTTGTCCTGAAGTAGTGCTGTGGGTACGGAAGGAGTGTATTCCTGTTGATTCGGCAATGTTTTTAAACAAGCATCGACCGATCCCCCACACTCTGTATACGGTAGGGGCCATAGTAAACCGGAACGCAAACTTACGATGTTTGTAAGGACTGTGAAGCTCACTTGGCCCAGCAAGTCAAGGGGATGGAGGAGATATTTTTTGTCAGGGAATAGCCGGATGCCATTTCTCCTGATGCATGACTGTAGTGACCATCGGCAAGGTGCGTGAAAATGTCATCCTACAAATTTGCAGCTTGCTGCGGCTACTTGGTAGATGGACTGAGCAGCTTTGGGGACAGTTCAACTCATTTGAGTCAATTCATTAAACTGAAAATGAGATAGATTGTTTACTTATGCTCTCCCGGACGATCTTCCGTCAGAAACCGAAGTATTTTTGGATTTTAATTTATTGATATATAACGATGCTGTATGTCTAGATCTTTTCCCTCGAGCCTTTTCCAAAGTTGGTGGTGGGAGATCGTTCGAATTAACCACACTTTCGTTTCATGTGGAAAGCTGAGGAAAGATCCTGCTGTTGGAGCTTATTAACCATCGTTTCTGATTTCGGAAACGGAACTGGTATTAGCCTCTGCGCTATCGCGTCCTAGATGCTCCCTGATCTTTCAACACTGCGGTTCACTAGCCACAATAAGAACGAGGTAAGAGATTGACCGGCAGGTCCACAACCTGGTCGCAGGTGCGTGGAGCATAGTTTCACTCTGCGACAGACACTGGGACATTCCTTGCGTTTCCTTTTCTTTGTCGACGGTCATGGTAATTGTTTCTTTTGACTCCGCTGATCGGCATGTTCTCTGGGGCTGTCTCCAACTCGGTGTGTTTTATAACAGGCAGTTTCGTTGTGAGTAGTATACTACTCGCAAGTAGCATACTATCCACAGGCGACATTCAGAAACAAAAGAGTAAACTCCCAACGCCAGGAAAACGACAGACAAGAAGAGACTATCGGAATAGTGTGTGCGTGCTCTGGGAGAAGTTCCACCAGGGCGAATGACAACGTGCTGTCACCCAGTGTATGTGAATGCGCGTCTGCGGTGCAAATGAGTGTACACGCTTGTTGTCCCATTTTTAACCTGACCTGTACAGGAGTTCGCGCAATAAACGAATTCGCAGTCCAAACGTCTTTTGCTGTCGGAACAGGTGGATTAATAGTGGAGTATGTTAGTTAGTAGAAGTCGTATTCCTTCTTTGAATGCGGAGTGCACATTTATGGGCATCTTTCTCGAGCATCCTCCGCATAAAAGGGCGTTGCAACTTTGTGATCGACGTTATTCTCGGAAAAGCATTCCGGGATTTCGAGGATCTCAGAGTGGATTTTCAACCAGGTAATAAGGTAATTGATGTTGAGAATGTGGACGATATTGCTTTTTCTTGTTCTGCAAGGATCACGCAGACCATTCTGAATTGACCAAATTATATGGCTGGAGTGTGTGATATGTGCTTTGCACCCTCAAAGTGTAAAGTGGTGTTACAAGATAGGTTTGGCATCGACCCTATCCTTGCTGTTGTTGGAAGACCGCTGGGAACTGTCGATCGCTTCACCTACTTGAGTGGTATCATTTCGCAAACCTCTAGTACGGGGTGTCCGAAAGCACAAAGTAAATTTGCCAATCTTCGTCAGTTGTGAGGCAAAAGATATCTACTTGTCGACGAGGAGCTTATAATACATGTGTACACTCGCTTCTGTTATGTGGATCACAGACCCAATCCATTCATGCGGAAGATGCATATAGACTTTCGGCAGTCGATTATCGTTGTCTTCGCCAGTTAACCTGCTTCAGCTAGGCGTATTTTGTGAGCAATGCGACAGTTCGTCGTAATGTGTTTTGAGAAATGCGACAGTTTGCAACTGATTGCCGAGATAATGAAAATGCATTTCTCACTGGTTCGGTCATCCACTCCTTATGCCACCGGAGCGTCTTTCCCACTGCGTATTGTCCAGTATGGCTGCTGATGATTGGGAAAAACCGTAGGGCATCCAGCCAATGACGTGGTCACGAGATATGAAAGCCTTGGTTATCCCATTGGGCAAAGTAGGTGGTTGCCATTCACCTATTTGAAGAGTTTGTGATTATCCACTGCGCTGGGTGTTAACACTCTCGGATTTGAGCGTTTGTCCGCCATGGTGTTCGCCCTTTTTTCTGTTTCTCGCGGTCTTATCACTTTTGCCGTTTTGTTCCTCTTTTTTCTTAATACGTTTTACTTACTTTCTATTCTCCTGCTTCATGAGCAGTGGCCAGGACCAGCGGCCGCCCCAGTCACTGTATCTGCGGCTACGGTTCGAGATTGAGATTGCTATTCATTACGGTGTTGACGATTACTTGGTCGTTAAGGGGGGGCGTTGGACTATGTCAACACAAATTATGGTTTGGCTTAGAACTTAATTAGTGCGTTGAGTCAGTGGTGTTATAAAATATTGCGTGAATTCTGACGATATCTTTAGTGTTATGATGGGGCCGTCTGCTGTTGTTGATTGGTTAACCTACCTGAGTAGTGTTCTCTCATCGGTTCATACTGTTGACAAAATGTCTGTGAACACGCGTTGTGCATTTGAAATTCTGCATTATGTTTGACATCGGAAAACCTCCGTTGCTTATCAAAGAAAAGGCTTACATTGTCTTTGTGTGTCAGATGTTTTCATACGGATCAGAACGTTGTCCCACCTACATATAACATACATGTGGGCTTTTTACTATTCAACCACTGTTATTTCCGATAGTCAGCGTTTATCACATGGTTTGGTTATTTTGCTTTTCTGCGGTTCGTTGACTCGTATTTGGCGTCCGATAACCGAGGTCGTGTGTTCCGTATATCGGTAGGGGTGTTTGCCACACTATGCATTGTACTTTCCGATTGCCGACAGTTAAAAGAAACCACCAGTAGGCCAGTGGATGATGTAATTACCAGTCATGGATGCATTGCTTGGGGATAACGAGACCGTCGGTGGCTCTCTAAAACATACCAGTTTGATGCACTCATTGTCTTGACTGAGAGCGTTGGACTTCTTGCTCTTACACATTCTTATTGCTTTTTGCCTTTATTTTTTTCATACGTTATCACTTATTGTTTAGCTTACTATCTCAAGTGCTGGTTTTGAGGTCAACAGCAGTCAAATTCATATTATTCATTTTGGTGTGGTTCAGGACTAAATCACAATTGTCAACAGTGTTTGATAAAACTATTCTGATATACACTGTCTTAAGTTATTGTCTTGTCGCCCCTCCCTGTGAACGTTTCTCTGTCTGACAGTTTTTAACAACTGGTGAGTAGTAGGGGATTTTGGTTTTCCTATAGATTGAATATCACCCACAATTGATCATAGCGGTCACATTCCTACAGACTTTCCAGTTGGTCCCTTTCGAAAAGAAGCCCTAGACTCGAGTTTCGCTTTTGTTAGAGCTCCTCAGTAGTGCATATATTGTCACCGCCGGGACTAGAACTCCATCCACGCTGTTCATGAGGCAACCGTGCTTACCACTACACCACAGACCTCACATTAGGCACAACCGAATTGTCATATGTGAACGCCCAACCACTTTTGCTTATGACTAATGATTACGTTGCCAGATCGCTTCGAGACGAGACACAGTAACTGTCCTGTTAACTCCAATCGATGACTTCTCGACTAGGACTTCTCTCCAAGTTAAAATCGCAAGGATCATTGATTTGTTGAGCGGTGTTTTGATTACTGATGAGTAGTAGAAGATTTTGGCTTTCGTATAGATTAAAATCACCTACAGTTGATCGCAGTCATTTTTTATTATTTCACTGCTCATTAGCCTTTTCTCAACGTTCTCCTTGCTTTGTCTGTGCGCACTTCTACTACACCCATGCACAGAGCTGTTATGTGTGTTTGAGATGCGATCGTGTAGTTTGCGCATTGGCCGTCTGTCTTTTTACCTGGTTGCTTGTTACAGACACTGCGGGACCACGCCCTAATTATCACTCTTGCACACATTCGGGTTGGTTAACTGACTGACAAACTCACGATGGACGACGAGGCTAATTGTTTGTTGGACGAATTAGGTGAACAGATTCACCTGGATACCATATCGGTATCTGACCGCTGTCACTAGTGCGTTTTAATTAGAATAGGAGGTTCGTTTCTGGCTGAAACGAAAGTCCATCTGTTTTCCACCAGTGGCATGCGTTAACCTCGCCACAATATCTGATCTGCCGGATCCATTGGCTCACGGACTCCAACCTTTTCGTTTCTTACTATCTAGACTGTCTGTGTTTGAGCGGTACGTAGTTATAATCTAAAATATAGTTCAAGCTAGTTCACTTATATCGACATCAACTGTCAATCTCATGTTTGCAGACCCGACCATTGGATGCTTTGACTAATTCCTTTCAAATTAGTTTGAGAAACCCAGTGCATCACATTGCACCAAGCTGGTAGGTCACCTTATCTTAAGTTACACTGTGCTGTTTATTTATCTTACGTTTTCCTTCCTCATCAGTTTGTTCTTTATTTTTGTATTCAGAGCAGTTTATACACCTAATCTGTATGTCAGGGACACGCTTGCGTTGTCCCTTTCGTATGGTAACAATAGGGTTGTACGTTTTCGGTTTACTTCCGTTTGGTGGATTCGGTTGGGTGTTACGCTCTAGCTGGTGCACATACCATACACTCGCTCATCCACCACTGAAATGACACACGGATTGGCATGTTATCGAGGCCAGTACACTGCTCTATTACGCCAGTGAACAGCCCAAAAGTGTTAGAATCACTACCACCTGAATGCGAATCCTTGGTTTAGGCTACAGTAAATTGTATCTCCTGCTTTTACCTCTTTAATCTGTTATTCTTTTGGCAGTAGCCAGTACAACACAGACTGTCAGACATATTCTGCTCGTAAATTTGACTGCAAGAGCTGCGGATTCGAGGATATTTTACTCATTGCCGCAAATGCTGTCAAGTAGCGCAAATGAGCCAAGATAGTCCTGGTGGTTACTCGCCATTATTATTGACAGAACACATTTACTCAGTACATAATTCTACTTTAACTGGGAAGCAGCGGCACTGGTTTTCAGATCTCAAGTTCCCTTCATCAGACGTTCAAACGGTGGCCATTTGTGTATATCGATATAGGACAACTATCGATATGGCATTGGATTCCGCTTCTCGGATAACAGTCATTCCTGCAAGTTTCTATGACAGGAACTTAAGTGATTTGCCGTTCTCTCCCTCAGCACAAAAGTTTAAAAGTTACTCAGATTCTTGTGTTCGCATTCGAGACTTCATTTTGGTGGATCCATACCTCCAATCAACATCGGCTGCTGTTGCCGTATTTGATTACTTCGAACATTCGAGCTCTACTCGGTCGACATACAATGGTGGCCCTGGAAATAACACCTTAATGGTCATACTGAGGATGATGACAATCGACACATCGGCCTTGGAAAATACATACCCCAACTTGTTCAATTATGCTACTGGTCGAATATCGCTTGCTGCCCACGGGATACGCCTCAAAGAAGGAGCAACACCATTCATTACAACATCACTGCGCCCTAGTCCTTCGGGCAAGCGAGAATCGATTACTTTTACCACTGGTGAAAATTATTTCAAAAGACTTGATCAAACAACTTGATGGCTCTGAATGGGTTCACTCTATGGTCACGGTGCTAAAACGATGCGAATCTGCAATGAATTGAAGACGCTAAGTGGTCAAATTGTGATGGATAAATTCTTAACCCTAACGGCCAATGAACTTATGGTTACACTGGTTGGCGCTTGATTAATCTGGAAGTCGGATTTAAGGAGAACATACTTCTACGTGACGTTTACGCCAAAATCCAAGCACCCTACAACCTTTCTAACTGCCAGTAGACTTTTCCATCGTTGGAAACGTCGTCGTGCCTGCCAATCAACTTACAGAAATCTATCGTCAGCGGTACAGCCCGGGACATTCGACCGCTTGAAACAGCGGTAAACGAGCAAAGTCAAGACCGATCACAGTAGCTCCGACCTGCGGATCGGGAATGTACGAGCTTACATCTGGCTGCAAGATCTATTCCAGACAGGTCTACACATCACTGGTGCAAACATACGCACAATAACTACCGTGTCTACGTTGTGGGACCCCAGACACACCAGCACAACAACGTCGATCAGCCAGCCAAATAACATGGACCACCGGCTTTCGAGTTAAGAGAAAAGTGGTGTTTTATACGCGCATGGTCACTTGTGTGCCCCTCACTCGTACTAAGACTCAAACTGCACTCTCGTCGACTAATCCCTTGTAGATGTCAGAATATAGTATGTACTTCTCTTGAGTCACGTGTGTCTTCTACCGTTGTTATTGCCTGTATGGTTTAATGTTGATTTCACCCGAATTGGAGCACAACATCGATCAAACGCTTGTTATATATATAGCATGAGTTCATGTCAGTTGCTCGCTACCTACACAGAATTAACTTTGGTTAGTGTAAATTTGGCCGATTGAGAATTTGCAATTTCAGAACCTGTAGGTATTTGCTGATCTCACTTGTATGATATATAGTGTTAGCACGCTAAGAACACATGGAATGGCAGACTTGTCACAATATGAGAAGGGGACAAAAAAGCAATGAGTTAGGTGAAAGGAGGAAAAAGAAGTGTAGAGGGATAGAGATGGAAAAGTTATATTGATGCACGCAGAGATTTGCAATACGAGCACCATTGACTTCTGCTCTTCGCCATATCAGACAGCCTCCTCAACCAAAGTTATTCATTGTCCTTTGGACTCCAAGCAAAAAGCCGGAAGCGCCCACACGACAGCAAGCTTTGGAGTGAATGCCTTCATACCCCAGGATCAAATCATGCACTGATCGCCGGGCTGACGTTTCCAGCCTAACCCAGCACTCGCAAATAAGGTACGATGTGACAGACGATGAGTTGGCATACGTAAGATGTGGCCAAGTCAACACAGCCTGAGACGGGATCAGTGTGCTCAGGGAGCGACAGGGTTTATCCGTTTCCAAGGCACGTCAGCGAACTTCGTCATTGCTGACACGGTGTTCTCGTCACACGCCGCCAATGCTTCGAAGACACCGATGGTCGAGAACGAATACTCTGTGAACATCCTCCGCGCAAATGAACCAGGTTCTGTAGTCTTACAGTGGAACTCCTCTTTAGTGGCATTGTACATTCGGCCTTTCACGGAATGACTGAGATCACACCGACGCCACAGATAGCGTAAGTTGGCAAGCGTCATGCGAGCCTTTACTATGCAATTTGAGATCTCATCAGACATTCCGTCAGCGCTGATACAGCGCCTAGGGTATATGCACTTTTCAACTACCTGCAACTGCTCCTCACTAATAGTGATAGTAGGCGCAGAGTCCCACCAATCTTGCAATGGCACGTTGCACTTTGTGGGTACAAATGTCAAATTAAACTGAAACCTCTAGTCTGTCTACGATATACTGGGCTCTCTGTGAACCCTTGGGGATTAGAGCGATGTCATCTGCATATTATGTGTCTCGAAGTCGAGCGCCTGGTATCAGTTCCACATCGTTATATTCGTTGTCTGTCAGAGCACACTCTAGGATCTCGTCCACTGCAAAGTCAAATAGGAAAGGGGACGGTAGACGACCACCTTGTGGCACCCCACTTGAGATGGTAAAGGTCGATGATAGGCTGTCATAAGTTCTAACCCTACTTCTCACACACGCCCTTCTCGATAGACAGTCCCAGAATGCAGCGCTATCAATCGAAACAAAAGCCCCTCTGATTGTCCATTTAATGGTATCATTTCATTTTTGTCGCAGAAGCTTCGTCAGACCAGATGTTCTAGTTACAAACGTGTTGGTATTTGGCGCACAGTAAACCTGAACAACTAAACGAATCGGAAGGTAATAATCTAGAAAATCAAGTGTTATTAAAAAGGAGTCAGTGTTTTGTTCGAATTGCTAATCACATTAGAATCGGGTCGTGGAAAACGAACCCGAACTGTAACGGATGTGGTAAGTTAGATAAATCAGTTGAGTTTCAGGAATGTAGATTTAGGATTTAGACGTCGTTTTATCCAATCATCGGTGCAAATCAGTTTGGTCAATCAGAAGCCAACGGCCGTGTGCTAAAGAGTACCGTCAGCTCTACTTGTGACGTGTTTGGCTTTCACAATTCCGATGGCTTACGCAATTAAGCGATACTGACTAATTCTGAATCTTCGTCTTACCACTTCAACAATCCCCATATCAAATTCCCAACCTATATCTGACCCGTGACAAGTGATTGCAGAATCCTTTATCGTAGTCTGATTTCAAGATACTTTTCTAATGTTCATTTATGGGTCTGTCCAACAGTTGTTGCGTCTTATTCTAGGTACGCAATTGATGATTGTGTACAACGAACTTGTCCACGAGTCTAGATCATGATCCCATCGTTAATCAACTTATCGAACTGACTGTTTTTTCTCTCCATTTTCGACTTATTTTTCATGTCCCTATTTTATTGTGATTAGCAATTCAAACTTACTACTTGCCATTTTCTCCGTACAGTTTGTTTATAGCCTATTACTTTCCGGTTCATCCAGTTGCTCTTGTTTACTCTGTCCTAAAAACCGCCAAGTTTATAACTGACTCATTTGCTCTGACGAACTTTCTGTGGCAGAATTGAAACGTCACTAACAAACGAGATTTTCGACTGTCTAAAAGTCGTTCTGACAGTGTGAGTTGAGTCTACTTTTTTCACTGTTACTGTTTGTATACTCTACCTGTTACCGGGTTGTCGAAAGAGGCTATGAACCAACAAAGACTTTGCTCGATAAAGAGTACAACGATTTATTTTGCCGGAGTTTTCCACAAAACTCTTGAGTAGTCCAAGTGTTTTCATCGTCAACCATTTTTTCATTAGCTAAGGTTCTTCCTGTTCGGTCGCCAGATCTGATGTGTGTGAGTGATATGGTCTTGTAAACTAATGTTTTCCTAAGTTGACACTCGTTTCACACTTACAAACTCCAAAATGATCGTACCATACTGAGTTGATCCAATAAATCACCTAGTTTAACACCTACGTGATAGCTTGAGCAGGATTACCTGCACACACGCACACACACACACAAAGAACACCTCCGGTGACAATATTGTTGATACAATTTATAATTGGATCAGAGTTGACTAAGTGAATGGTTCTTTTATCATCCATACCTGCGTGCACATCGTGCTTGTATCAGAGATACTGTAGTAAAACTCAGAACGTCCGAGACTGGGCAAGTGAAAAATAGGCTGTTTATGATCGTGTTTTATTGCTCTGATCGTTGTGTTATTTTGAGTTTGTTTGTTTCGCTTTACGTACGTAGTGAAGTATCTAGATTAAGCAAATTGTATGCTGTGTTTCATGAGAACTGTTGTTCAGAGACTAGACGCAACTATTCAGATGCAGCCTAATGGAATTGAAATGTGTTCTCACCTTACCTATCATAACGAATTTTGTAGCCGTATGTTCTTTGTCACGTATTTCTCATTTCTAATCTACTTCATTTGATGTCTTAAATTCATCCAGATTACCATCGTCGCTGGCGGGAAAAATCATACTATATGGCAGTTTAGTACAAGCGTTTGCGTCGTTGCAGCTCACAGAAACTAGTGCAGAATTTTCTCCAACTCGGAACGATTACACTTTAAACAATATCGCTGACTCTGTTATCATGGCAGCTCTGTACATTACAAACTTGTTTTTGTTTCTGTTAGATTGCCCTTCCGCCTACCAATCCGATCATTCCTTGTCTGGAAACTATAATTCCCAATACGGCAATCTCAATAACAAACGACTCAGCCATTTGTCTTCTGTCTTGTATGATACGGTCAACAGAAGCGCACCAGAATCTAGCTCCTACCGACAAGTACTCCCCAAGCCTGCTTGGATACGGTCACTCTTACCTTGGGTCAATCCACACTGGCCAGAGTTAACTCGATTTAGTAAGAAGAGTCAATACAGGAGGTCCGAACCTGAGTTGCTTACAGACTTCTCGCAAGCCGATGTTTTCGTGGATCCTGATAATCCGGTTCATCAGGCTCTTGAACGGTGTGTGTTATGGAAGGCACCGTCACGTGTGTCCAAAATGCACGCCTTTGCTTATCATTTCACGTTCCAGGTTCGTTCGTTTACATTGGATTGCGTGGTTTTCGTAGATCGTTAGTATAGTAGATTTTTGTTGTTGCACCAACTCAAACTCTTATACAAACATTTGTTCAACTGGCATTACCAAGGTAGTGGCAAGGTCTCCTTGTGCGCTCGGCTGGGTTTCTTGTTGAACTTACCTCGCTAATTCTAATTACTATGGCTTTAATTTACTTATTTAGACAATCACAATCCAACTCAAGTTGTCAGTTTTCCCTGGCTGTAATCACATGAGGATGCTCGAAATAGACAACCAGCCGAACTGAATAGAACTTTGTCTAGTAACGTAATAGATAGCGTTTATATCTTGGTTCGACGTTACCTCTGTCTGATGGGTAGTATCAGAGTGGAACGAAGTATGATGGTAAGCATTACAGTTTTCCTGTCATTGTTTCAATGTTTATCCCCCTTTTTTGGTAGCCAAATAATTTTCCTACCTGGAATGTTCTCTGTCGTTTCAATCTAACAGGAGTTGATAGGAGATTATGGTTTTTCCCATAATGGTGACATTTTTTAGACATCTTCGTAGAACGAGTAACTGGGCGAACGAGTTTTATCTCGTATCAAGAAGGCTGCCGTTCAAAATGTTTGTCTTGATTAGAGCAAGTTAACGTCAAAATGGTCATTTACTTCAATTCTCTACAGTGTACTTCATGGATCCATATTACCGAACCAGACAGTTGGTGAATAATCACCTGATTAAGGTTCCGTTACACTGGCAATTCTGAACCATTTCTGTTCGTTGTTTTTCTGCTACACTTTCTGGTGGTGTGCTGATCCTGCACTGTGATCATGGACGTTGTTTATAGACTTCCATTTCAAGATGCTATCAGACGCAACTTTCTCATCAAGCAGAGCAAGCGAACCATACATTCAATGCTCTGTTCCGTGTCACTCATTGTTATTGTTCAGCTTGTCTTTGTGTTCGTAACCAGTTTATGTTGACTTTGTAGTCATTTTGGTGGTTGAACATTTTGTGGCCATGGGGAATAGCTGATCAGCCCATGGTTGTTGCTATGGCTTGTTTGTTACTGTTAATGTTTTCCTTTAGAATACAGCGTTTCGCGTGCTTTGCTCCGGAAGACATCGCACAGATAATTTCTTCCAAATGGTTCGTAACATGTTGTAGACAAAATGAATGTTTTAGATACTGACTGCGCTCAACGCAAGTCAAATATATTATTGATACAGCTTCCTGGGTCACAGCTGGATGACGGTTATGATGTATTCAATGCATTCACTTTTTCAGACTAGGATTTCACATTATAGCTGCTTACAAATCGTTAACGTCAACATTTTCGCGTTTTTCAAAAAATATTTTTATGTTTCTTCTCAGCCTACATTTTTTCACAACCGATTTCACTCCTGTTAAGCCGCTTCACTTACCTGTGACATCGTTGATTCGTACCACATGCCTTATTTATACACAAATGTTTGCCAACAACTACTGCCTAGACTGGGTCCGCGAGTGACAGCGTTCAGTGCATTTGTATGTTGCGTAACAACAAACATCATTGAGATAACTGATTCGAGTGACATTGCTTCTTCTTCGTGGTTGTGTGCCAGTTAAGCATCAGTGTGAACCACTGATGTATTGCTGTCTATGATGATGATGACCGCAGCTCCCGCACTGATTTATTTCGAAAATAGCTAACTCGAGTTTTGCTCTTATGATCATCTCTCTACACTGCGTACTCTCGTCCGCACTGGACTTCGATCTGCGACCGTTTTTCTTTCGCCAATTATGCAGATTTTTCTACTGACAACTTAGTAACTGATGGATTCACGTTAGGTCACATTTGTGAGGTCAGGTAACAAAAACTCCTTTCTCCTGACTATGTTTGAGGCAGTCAATCAATTGATGAGAGGTGAAGTGGCTTGACCCAACTAAAGTATGTTCGGTAACATAAACATACTGGAACCTAGTTACGATGGTATGGGACAAAAATGCCGTGATGATTGTGATATGGCCAACGAATCTAGTCAAGTGTGAAGGATGTATGTCTTGTTATGCCGATTGTGCGGAGTAAATCGAGAAAGACCAGGTGTTAATAATAATCAACTGGTCTTATTATCTTCGTTTATTCTGTCTCATAACTATAACTGTACGCCACATATTTTCACATAGCACATCTGTTCATGTGCACGAATATATTTACAGAACAGTTATTTGTTAACACTTAGGAACACCAGTCAAACTAAAATTGCCTTATCATAAGCATACTTACTGCTCGATCCACCATGGTTTGTGTTACATCAAAGTAAAATATCCTCTCTACTCTTTAATGCTTTCATTTTTATTCACTTTAGACCTGTGCGCCGCTATCTTATACAGGCTGTTACCTGAACACTGTTCACTTGCAGAGAAGTCATTTTGCATTATAACACATGCCCGAAGGAACTCTGCTTACAGAGTTTGAGAGAGAGACAGTATTTGGCCTTCGATAAGATACGGTTTTGTTATCAAAGTAGGGTGTAGCTGATAGGACGGTTTAATTCAATAGTGTATTAATTTCTCACTGCTCCTGGTGAGAATGATGCGAAGCTTGGGGTAAAATAATGTAACATGTGTGGCTTATGTATAACTGATGTCGAGAGACAGCTACACCCCTGCTGTTTGAGAGCTGTTAATTATGGAATCCTGGAAACCATTTCGTTCCTAATTGCCTGAAACCTCAGCGGATTTCCATGGATTACTGCTTATCACAAAACCAAATTATCACTTCCGTCTAACAGACATGTGGTGGACAGACGAATTCAGGTGGTAACCCTCAATACGAAAGAAGAAAAATTCTGATAGACCTAATGGATGGATACACTGCTGATGGTATTTGAGAAACGACTAAATATTTCATACTCGATTCCCCTTTGATGTTGGTCGATTGTCGATAACGGATACTTTCAGTTTCATTGATAACTACCATAAACAGATTTATTTTGATATTGCAACCTGGACGTTCTGTAAAGCCTTGTATCTGTGTACTGATGTTTGTGACAAAGAGATAACACAGAAAGAGGCGACGATTACGTTTATAGACAAATGTTACCCCAAGCTTTGTTGGGAGCCAATTAAGACGGGTACTCTTCCAATTATCAAACACCCCAAGGGAATATACATGCTCTGCTGTTATTTCATTTATGGAAGAGGCATCAGAGGCTAGTTGCAGGGTTTTGAACGAAGTGAGTATCAGGACGTCTTTTCAAAGGGAACGTTACCCCCTAACATCACTTGCCTGTTGTGTGTATGGACTAAAATGCAAGGACTTCTGGCAAGTTTATATTCGGCAGACAACATGAGAAACTAGAACTAAGGTGCATGAACACCAACAGAGCGTTAGCTAGGCACTTTGATGTCAATTTTAGCACCAGACCATGATCACAGTTTCCACAATCGTTGGTCACGCGTTAGACAAGTTTATTAATTTGATCCGGAAAATGTCGGGGTAATTATGCTATGGAACACTTGGTTGCAAAAGCCATCAAACTCGGTTGATGTTCTTTGATTACTGGACAAGACGACACTTTTAACACACCATGTTTATGATACCCAATTTATCCTTTGACTGATATATACCGATTTCATTTCCTTCTGGCTGTCCACTTGTCCCCGAGCTGCTGTAATTGGCTATTCGACTCCAGTATTGACTTGCTGTCTATGTACATCTGACTCACTACCTGTGACCTTCTCTCTCGTTTGGCTGCTTACTTATAGCCCACTTTAAGTGCCACCAAATTTGTAACTAGTTCTTCTGATCAGAAGAAGCTTCTGTGTCAGAACTGAATGGTTGCCAATAGAACACTGCTAACTGCTCACAAGTTGTTCGAGAATTATGAATGTTCATTCGATCTCAGACACATTCCAGCTAACGAATTGGCTTTTCTGAGGGAGAAACAATTTGTGAAGCTTTACACACTCATTGTTTCACATTGATTACCGCCATTCTTGATTTTAATGCCTGTTATACATTTCAACATGGTACTTATTTCCAACAGGACAAAATTGTAACTTACAGCAGAATGCTATTGACGCAAGGAATCGTGCTATGCATTGTTTGGATCTGCACCCACTTGAGATCCTTCGGGATTTGTTAGCTAGAAGAACTAACGGGGGCGGACGAACTCTGAGGTTGGTAAATGCCTTCCGAGAAACGTTAGTCGAAATTACGTCATAGCGCTTGTGCTCTTTGGTCATAAGCATGTATAAACGATGTATACTAGTTCTCGAGAAAGATTATCTCCACCTCCTGTTTTAGGACATCCTAACCCCCTTTGGGCTGGTGCGTCCATAAAAATATGAGACGACGATTTTGATTTTGTTTGACAGCTGTGATTTTTTAATCATAGAAAGATGTTGTACACTTTTGGCCCCGTATATTTTGTGAGTACGTGTGCGTACACAAGGCGTTACTCTTTATCTGTTTTAGTGAACGAGTTGTAAAAAACAACCTGGTACCCGCATGGCTGCGAGACTGACTGTGTGCTCCTGTGCTACAGAATGTCCACACTAATTTCACAAAAGTGGCCGACGATATGTGATCAGAATGTCATTGAGCAACACATCGTACGCGTTGAGGATTCATGTCAATTATTGTGTCAACTAAGCCAACAGCAAATAGCGACAGCGGAGAAGATGCTTATTTTCGTCGGTCCCCTACCAAAGTGATACAGTCGTAGAACTTTTCAGCTGTCTCAACTGCGACACTCTTTTTCGGCACAGTTTACTTGGTTTCTTTCCTGGCCATTTTTTTATACATCGGCGTTGCAATTATTCACTCACAAGCGGATTATGGTATTCGGACGGGGCTTTATGTCTGCACTATCGTGAACAATCCTCCCGAAGCATTAATTCATTGTTTATTCTTTCAGAATGGACCTATTTTTCCATCCAATCCTTATTGCAATGAAGAGCGTCAATGTTCGAAACGATGCAAATGTTAGTGCAGCCGAAAGTATCAACTTACTTTTTGAGATAATCACGGTTATAAGTTGTTTGCAACGCCAAATTTAAGTGTTCAAGCGGGTCTACATACGGTACAGATCCGAATTCGTATTACAACTCGATGGAGACAGTTTCCTAAATAGTGTACCACAGAAAACCTTCGTCATCTGCTGGACTTTCAGTTGATTTGGCGCCGGACACCGATTGTTAACTCGTTTCAAGCTGTTGTCTCGATTCTAGGTTGGTTGATTGTCTGACGATTAACTATATGGCGAGAACGATGTGATTGTACGTTTGCGCTGCTTTACACATACTGTATACATTGTATGTACAAAATGTTTTGCATTGTTCAGCCCTTGGTTTGCAGTCCTATTTCATCCCTTTGATCTAACTGCTTGGCAGTTAAAAATGTGGCCGATTATGTATTTTTTTACACTCTCCGTGATGTGTTTTTTTTATAGAATAAAACGTCTCTTCTGGATGTCTGTTTGCTTTTCTATATAGGACTAAACGTATACAAAGATTATTTTATCATTTACTAAAGCGTTTTAAAGCCGTCGTGATGCCAATTCTTCGGTTAACGTTTTACCCTCTAATAGTTTTGTTCTGGCTTGTATTCCCTATTTATGGAAAACCGTCTGTTAGTCGCTCAACGTACCGTAAGTTTCATCCATGGACCACCAGTCTTATTAACGTTATATGGAGTGGCGTGAGTATAACAGTCGTTAACGGTATTAGTTCAAATGGGGTTTATGCCAGCCCACAACACTTACCAGTATTGTTCAAATGTCGGTTTGTTTTTCCATTTGGTTCCAATACCACTCTTATCCACATTTTCTTGTCTCGTACTCCCCTTAGCCGGAATCGAGTCAGTACACAAACGGACTACATTTACACCCATGGAATGTGATCGCCATACCCGTCTATTTGGATTCACGTCTAGATACGGGAGGAAGCTTGGAGATCAGCCTACAGTTAAATGCACTGGATGTTGCCATGTTGGTGAATGCGACGCACTCAAAGGTTTGTTCTCGTTTATGATCGTGAAATTACGTTCTATGTGGCAGCGTTTTGTTCAGATTTGTTTGACAATGCGTCGTTTTTTTTTGAGATGACAGCAATATGTGAGGTTTTTACGTTTATTTCACTAGGTTTAAATTCGTATACAAAAGCTTACATCTAAAAGTTGTTCGCCAAATATACACCCCAACCGTATTTCAGCCTGTTTTGTCCTCAAGGAAGTAATCGATAAGCTGTCCTTGAGCCCACTTTTTTAACGATGTCACTCTCATCACCATTGGTTCCTGCAGTGTACGGTAGATTTCATATCTGGTGGTCAACATATTTTAGGCATGTAATTCACACTTCATATGTTTCTCCCCGCAACATCAAGAATCGCTTACGATTTACCAGTAAAATGAACGCTATTCTAACACGGCAACACACTCAAGCACCTCATCATGACGGTTTACCATTTTCTCAGTTCGACTTCGTTAAAACGGCTCTTTTGGCCGTTATAGAGATCAAATTTTGTCAGACATATTTAGTCCCATTTGAACGAAATTGCGTTTCTCAAATGTGTAAGATTTTAAAAACTCATTTAAGAAGGCTCCGGATAACACAATCATTTTTTACGCAACCCTTACAAAAGTATATCGAAAAGTATGTGAGCACTCATCAAAGATGGCAACGCTCGATGTTAAATGGCTCATTTTCCAATTTGAATTAAACTTGTATCAGTTGTGCACAATTAATTTGATTATTTTTAATCTCCATTGGTTATTACAAAGCTTACTGTTTGCTGTATCTTCATACCACATGACAACGTTGTATGTTGAGTGCAACGGAGGTACTTTAGGTGAAACTTTTCCTGCTGCTGTTTGCATCAGACGTTGGATGATATACCCGCATGAACTTTCAGATCAGTTTCTCCCAATGACCATTTATGCTTTGTCACAGTCGGCTAATCCGGCTCAGTGGCATGAATGTTGTCGTTGTTTGGCCGAGTTGTCTGTGAAGTGAATGCATTTAATGACGCGAGGCAATGAAAGTCGTAAGGAAGCTGTCTTGCTGATGACCTCTTACTTTCATTTACAGCTCGGTTGTTTGTCTACAAGGTGTAGGCGCCTTGATGTTGTATGTTTGAATATAGACGTAGCTATTTTTAGTAGTTAGGTCCATTCCCCTCCCATTTTTTCCTCTCTCTTCCTATACAGGGTTTGCTTTTTTCTTCATGGTTGTGAGGCAGGTAAGCATCAGTGTGAACCACTGATGTATTGCTGTCTGTGATGATAGTGATGACAGGCTGGATATCGATCGTGGTTCCACTGACACCTTATACTATGTATAAATCGTATGAACGGAGATTCATATACCGCGGGATGGTAATGAAAATAGAGTTGTCGAACTGCGCTATTTGTTGTTCGGATCTCTAATCGGCAATAGAAGTTCCTTCATCCCAAGTTGTAATCCTTTAGGGAATCAGTGTCCAACTGCATGATCTATGCGGAACGCCTTAAAGTAGTGACGATTGTGTGAATTACCCAGGTGAGTTAAGACGTATGTGAGGCATGTAAAACTGAAATACCAGGAAAGTGTTTTGATGCCGATTACATACAGTTAGTGTTCGATCAGGCGAAAACCGCACTGATTCCTACAGACTGTTCCTATGCGCTTTTTTGATATGAACGTTTTTGTTGCAAACTACTTTGGGAGTCTATAGTCCACTCCTGAATAAATCAAAAAGAACATGCAGAAAATGAATCATTATCATAAACTGTGCCACTTTATTGAAACATATGTCGACATGATTTTGTTGTCATGCTTCATACATTATTTATTGTTAAATGTAAAATTCGAATTTTCTCGTTACCAGTCTCTGAATTGCTTGTTTTATTGTTCAATATACCTAGTTGTTTTCCACTTGAAATACATATTTATCTGTTGTGGCAAATCAGCTACTTTTAGATCAGTTTGCATCATTGTGGGTTTTTAATCAGTCAGATCGATTTC
Source organism: Paragonimus heterotremus (assembly GCA_013368495.1). Taxonomy (NCBI): domain Eukaryota; kingdom Metazoa; phylum Platyhelminthes; class Trematoda; order Plagiorchiida; family Troglotrematidae; genus Paragonimus; species Paragonimus heterotremus. The sequence continues at coordinate 3,426 of LUCH01004491.1, read as the reverse complement.
ACTGCTCACTGTTCTTTCCAGAAATTTGTCATCCCTTAGTAGTCAATTTCCCATTCCATTTTCATCTAGCCGCTACCAAGACACGTGATTCTGCATGCTTGCTTCGCTCGTCATCCTTCCACCAGTCCCTATGACTTCACAAACCGAAAGCGTTGTCCTTTATGGATTCGCTTGGCTACCAGTCACGGAGTGGCAGTCTCTGTTGCACATGCTGTATTCAATGCTGTCTCGGAGGCATTGTACGAAAGTCAACCACCTCATCGTAGCGAGATGCCACCGAGTTTTGACACTTCATTCAATGTGAAAGTGGACCGAAGCTTCTTCTACTTGCCGTATCCACCACCGGGACAATGGTATTTAAGTCTTTATGCTGAGTGCTATCCGGTCGCTGAGTAAGTTAAGTTAAATGAGTAGCAGAGCCACTGCTTATGTCAATATATTCAAGTTTGGCACACAATCTAAAACTCAGTTATTGACGTACGGAGATAATTACTAATGATCGGCCAAACGCGCACTGCCAGTTCACTTTTGTTTCCTCATGTGTGCACTCGATAATGATTCTCATATTCAAGATAAGATTCCTTATTTCTTGCGGAAACCACAAGACCCCAGTCATAACCAAGGTCCTGGCATCCATTGTCTTCGTTGACTCACTGCAGCTCGTGGAAGAACACACGGTGTTTTACTCATAGCGGTGATGCACTGATCAAATGTTTACTGTTCGCCAAATTCCAAAACGGCGTCGTATACCACTGGCCAACAATTGCAGTATTTCTCGATTATAAGGGTGCGTTGGATTCAGTGGGTCGATCTGCACTTTCATAGTCGCTTAAACGTTGGGGCGTACCGATCTAATACGTGAACATAATGTCGGCGCTCTATTTTCTATACTTCAGCTTAGGTTAGAGTTTACAGTGAACTGTCTGACAGTTTTAGCATCAAGAGCAGCTTACGTCAAGGTTGTTCAGTCTTAATATTTTCGTTTATTTTTTCACAGACAAAATATTGGGGGACTGTCTACAACATTCACAAGATGCCCGCGTGGACATCCTGCCTAATGGAAGACTGATTAGTATTCATTATGTTGACGGAAAGGTGTTTCCGTTTTACAACTTTCAGGCAGCACAAACAATGCTAGACGCTATTTTGTCTTCCAGTAAATACTTCGCAGTGCGCTTTGAAGCCTAAGAGTGCAAAGTGCTTCTGCAAGACCGCTGTGATGATGAAGTCATGCAGGTTGTTGACTGATTTGTGTACCTGGGAAGCTGTGTCATCGACGGCGGAGGTGTAGAGAATGTAATAGAACCACGTGTTTCTTTAACGCTAGGGCTGTATTCGCCAATCTCGGACACCTCTGGTGACAGAGAGACATCCCTCTGAGGCCTAAAGGTCGCGTATATAAGGCGGGGAAACATGACCGCTCAAGGTAGAAGATGTGAACCGTCTTCATCTATTTGATTACGGATGTTTACGTTCGATCGCTCGTATCCGGTGACAACACCGAGTAAGCAACGCGGAAGTTAGATAGCGTATATTTGATAGTGATTTTCAAACGAGTTCTTACGTTCGTTCCTTACATGTGCACAGACTTAGGTGGTTAGGTCATGTACTAAGGATGCCAGCTAGTCATCTGCCACACCGAGCACTGTCTGCCGACGCTACGGCCGACTGGCGTAAGGTGCGAGGTGGACAAACGATGACCTGGCGTAGACAAATGAAATCGTTCACGAAGAGGTTGGCCACTGTAGATCGGGTCTGTCTCCCGGGCTAGGACTCTCGTAACTCAAAGAGTCGGTGGTCGCAGACGTTAAGTGAAACGGTAACTGATCGGACTCAGTGGCGTGAATGTTGTCGTTGTTTGGCTGAGGTGTCTTATGTGAAGTAAGTGCACTTAAAGATGCGGAACAGTGAAAACTGTACGGAAGCTGTCTTGCTGATGACGGATTACTTTCACTCGGTTATTTGTGTGCAAGGTGTAGACGCCTTGATTTTGAATGTTTGAATATGGGTGCAGTTGTTTTTAGTGATTAGGTCCTTCCCCCATCCTTTTTCCCTTTCTGTCTTCCTCCCCAGGTTTTTTCGTGGTTGTGTGGCCGTTAGGCGTAATTGTGAACCACTGATGTATTTCTGTCTATGATGGAGATGACGACCATGAGGAATTTTTCTTCGGTTTCATGTGCTTCATACGTTAGTATGGCTACATTTTTAATTTGACGTACACATCACGTGACTGTTTGTTTTCAACTACGAGAGCTCTCATTACTCCTTCTGTGTTTGCGGAACGGCTTTATGAACAATGCTTGATTGCGTTGCCTGAGTTCCAAACATGGATCCACGTCAGATGGTTTGTCAGGAAGTGCGAAACCATTCTGTAAGATATGCTGAAGGGTTAACATCATTGGTCTGGGCAGCTGAATAAAGTGTTTTTTTCTTCTTCAGATTTTAGTCTGCCGAATTCATGTGTGTCTTATGGGCAACTGGAACACAAGTCCGAGAACGTGCATAGGTCGGAGTATTTTCCCGTTCAGAATCACCATCAGGCGTGCACTTTCGTTTATCATCTCACCAACAGACGTAATGTTTGTTATGCAAACAGCTTTGCTCCTAAAAATTGATCGTAGGACGAATGTATAAGCACAATGGGACAACTAAATAAATCCAAGAACTCAGTAAGGTTGTTAGGTACCGTCTGCCTGGTTGAGGAGTTCGCGACCATCCATACTACTGGTTGGAAACACTCTCTGACATGACATTGTGTCACAGTCAGTGAGGAGCCTGTTTCTACAAACTTGTTGACTCTTTCGTGAAACTCGATTGTTTTTACTACTAAGTTGTTTGTCAGATTTGTGATTTTAGGTGAGACCCAATTGTGAAAAGTCAGGCCTGCGGCTGGACTCGAACCAGCGACAGAAACAACATGTCCGAACGCGGTAGGTGTTCTACCAGCTGAGCTACGAAGCCACTCCAGGAGCTGAGCAATTTCACATATGGATTCTGTTATCCACCTGTCCCACTGTCTCATATGGAATCCACCAAATGATCCAGGGAATCGACCGCCCCGGCAGGATTTCTTGAACAGTTCATGCTGGTACCCACCAACGCCACTGTTGAGCAGTTGTTTTGCTTTGTTTAGTTTCCTTCCCTTCTTTTTCTTCGATATATGGTCGCACTTGTTTACTATCCTGCAACTTCGTCAACAACTGTCAGAACTGACGACAGCCTGAACCATTCTACCAACAGATGCGGTTCAAGTTTGATAATGATGATTATGAGGGTACGTATTTGCGCAGCTTTGAGAAAAACTATGTGATGTTCAGTCTTGAGAAGCTGTATTTTAGGCTCATACGCTCTGGAGGATTATGGCAGATTGTGACGATCTTCCACGAAGACGTTGAGCAACGCGTAGCAATAAACCAACGATCCCAA
>LUCH01004490.1:35459-48632 GCA_013368495.1 Paragonimus heterotremus | reverse complement strand
TGAGAACATAATAGAAAGCTTTTCCAGAGTTGTCCTCGGGCCTTTCTTAGGCAGCAGCTCTTTTCTCACAAGGTTGTTAACCTTTATAACAGTCTTCCCCCTGAGGCCGTTAGCAGTTCTACTAGCCATGGTTTTAAAACGTCACTTGGCTCTCACCTTGGGAAAATTTATTATGCAGGTAATCTGACTTTTTCCGGTATTTATTGTAATTCCCAATTGCGGCGAAACACCCTGTTCCCAATGACTGCCTTTCAGATCAACAGACTCCCGCTTGACGCTGACCAAGAATAACTGACTGGATCCCGGAACCTTGGGCCTCTACCTCGAACCCGTGCATCAATCGCTGAAGGAGGCCTTTTGCTTACTCTTCTCATCTCATGTTCGTCCGAGACTAGAGTACAGCCACGCCGCAGTGTTTCTCTGTATACAAAATGAGGTGTTTCAACTTGGATGAGTACAGAGGGCAGCCACACGCATGGTTGTTGGGATGAGGGGCCTCTCCTATAACCGGCGGTTAGAGCACTTGGACATGTATCCTCAGAACTACCGGCGGCTCCGCGGTGACCTTATTGTGATACGTCGCATTTTGCGAGGCGACATGGGCGAAGACCTCAGAGCAGACTTCCCCCTCCGAAATGGGCACAGATTCCGGGGTCATCCATTCACGATTCTCAAACAACGGTCAGGACGATTCCCTGCCGTATTTCGACTGTCTCAGCGGGCCGTTAATAGTTGGAATGTGCTACCAGCGCAGGTGGTGCTAACACCCAATGGCGTGGTCTTCAAGCGGCTCCTAGATGAACATATAGTGGCGCGCTGGAAGGAAGAAGACAGTTAATCCTGCTTACTCCGGGATCGAGACGCTTAGAGAAGAGGCTAACACAGTCAGCGACTTCTGCCTTCTATCAATGAACACCGTTTCAATTAAGCCGCAGAAATCAGTATATCCGTTGACGCGTCAGACACCGCGATCGGTACCGTGCTTTAGCAGTTCGAACAACGACCGTCGATGGGTTGTGGGGACCGCTCGCTTTCTTTTCCAGACGTCTACTTCCGGCTGAATCAAGGTATAGGACTTTCCGTCGTGAGTTGTTAGCAACCTACTCGGCCGTTCGTCGCTTCCGACATGTCCTCGAAGGAAACCGGTTTGTGATTTTCGCCGACCACAAACCGTTAGTTTTTGCCTTCCGCAGTAGGTACGAAATGCATCGTCCCGAGAAGTTCGACATTGGGACTTTGTATCTCAATTTACATTAGATATGCGTTACGTTTCTGGCAGCGATAACGTTGTGGCTAATGCTTTATTGCGAGTATCGGCACTAGTTGGCCACGATTCAATCGACTTAAACGCCCTGGCCAACCCACAGATTTCCGAAACTCATTCATTCATTCCAGCAGTCAGCTCTACGTCTGACGGATCAGTCTTTGCCAGCACCTACAAGCATGATTCTTTGCGATACCCCCACCGGGCATCTGCGTTCAGTGGCTCCTACTCTTCCGACGAAGTGTGTTCGACACACTACAAAACATCGCTCATCCTGTCGTCCGGGTCACGGCCAGGCTCATTTTCTATAGGTACGTTTGGCCTGATATGGAAAAAGACGTCAGAAAGTGGATGCATATTTGTTTAGCTTGTCAGCAGGCTAAACTTTATCGTCACTTATCAGTCCCTATAAGCTGATATCCTACTATCTCCTCTCGTCTGTCACACATGCACATCGATATCGTTGGATTGTTCCAGTCGATTGTCCGAAGCCGTCCAAATGCCCAGCGTTACCGCCGAAATAGTCCTACGTGCTCTTATTTAACGTTGGATTACATCTCATGATGGCCTCGCTAATGTGACAACCGATCGTGGTCCGCAGTTTGCAAGTAGTTGCTTCGCGGAATCGCTGCATACCTTAGGATGTCACCGCTCCCGCACTACGGGTTACTGTCCAGCTACGAATGGAATGGTTGGACGCTTTTATCGACAACTGAAAACAGCGCTTAGTACGTTGGACAAAACCCCTGCCAGTAGTGCTACCCAGTATCCGTGTGGCCCTCAGGGTCAGCGCTAAACTTCTTTATGGCCAATCACTGCGTTTTCCTGGGGATCACTTCTCCACCGCCACAGACCAGTTCGAGTACTGCGCCTCTTTCACCGAACGGCTCGTCGTCCACTTGCGACATTTCCCTTCGACAGACATCCGATAACAAACCCCTAAGGTTTTTGTTTCGAACGCCTCCTCATCAGTGTTCGCACGTATTCGTACGCGTGGATGGTCAGCGACGTCCACTCGAACGTCCTCACGAAGGACCCTTCACTGTGCTTTAGAGAAAAGACCGCGTTTATATCGTAGACTGCTTAGGCATACGGGAAACCATCTCCATTGACCGCCTCAAGCCCGCTTTCTGTGATGTCTTTGACACGTCCTCAGTCAAGTTTCCCCTTGTCAGTCACTCAACCCAGTTAAGCATTGTTTTAAATCACTGATGTATTGTTGTCCATGATGATGACGCCCCATTTCGAACACTACGTTATTTTTTACGATTGTTTCGCCACCCCTAAGGAGGGGGGATACTCGAGTGGGAGCTCGCTAGAAACCGTAAGTTTTAATGCTCTGGGACTTATCTGGGACTTGTCGTGCCGATTTCAGGTTGACCGGATATCAGCTGGTATGCGTTGAACCAGACCAGGCCAAGGGTGGTTGACCCCAGTTGTCCTCATCAGGATCGAAAGGTTGTCACAGTGCTCTTCTATGAGAAGCTGTGTAGCGACCTAAAGATTTCACTGGCCTGTCATCGGTATGGTGTATAAAGTGGTTCCAAAACTCATAGTTACATATTGTACCTAGGCTTTAAGAAACTTCGCAGGATGTATGCTGACCGATTGTTTGTCTGCATGCTGTGACTGTATGCTTGTGCGGCGCGAACCCGAACCACATACACTCCAGCTTTACTCGCTCATCGACGACAGGTCTCTAGCCTACTTAGCCGACTTGCCTCTCTGTGCCGTTTCTCGGGCTATAGGAGACCGGCCGTACATTTTATCGTTTTAATATTCGGTCTCTGTTCGCAACGAGCTCTTCATATTTCGCATCCGGGGAATTCCTGCTTTTGAAAAACGGCTTATCGCGCCGTGTGCTGAAATGTCACTTTTGTTTACACGTACGCCTATGCGCCAAATTTTACCGGTTCTTGTTGATGAAGAGGTGTCTATCTGCAGTTGCCAGTACAGAATTTACTATCGGATGCCTACTATCGCATTGAAAGAAGCAAACCCTTCGTGGTTCTGCTTGTGCTCTCCAGAATAGACTACTGTCCGCCTTTGCAAGAGGGCGTTCCAATGGCTTTGTATGGTTTATGTGAGACGACTGCCTGATTATTTCAATCAGCCCCTGTATACCGTATTTACTGTTTTGCGTGCTGCTATCAAGTTGATCACTGTCCCACTTCATGTGATCTACGAGTCGTAGTTTGAGGTTCCTATTGTGTACTTGGTCAATGTCTTACGACTGCGCGGTGATTTAATATTACGTAGTACTGCTTCCTTGGTTCTTCATCGTAGTGGACGATAGCCACTCACGCAGACAGGAGAAGAAACTTTACAATTTCCGTTCCCGTACCTTCCTCGGGAAATTTTTTTTATAGTGTTATCAATCGCTGGGACAACCTATCTCGTGATATAATTGGCTGTGGTTCTAGAGGTCGGTTTATATTGCTGGAAGGTTTACAGTTAATTAAAACATCTCGTTCATAGAAGGGTTAGCCACTGTAGATTGGGTTCGTCTCCCGAGCTGGGGTCCTCGCAACTCACAGGGTTGGTGGCTGGAGACGTTAGGTGGGATGGCGGCTAATCGAGTTCAGTGGCATGAGTGTTTTCGTTGTTTGGCCAAGTTGCCTGTAAAGTGAATATATTTAGTGACGCGGGACAATGGTTGTTGTAAGGAAGCTGTCTTACTGATTTCGTCTTACTTTCACTTACAGCTTTGTTGCTTGTTTGTTGAGGGTTTGAATATAGACATAGCTATATTTTTTTAGTAGTTGGGTCCGTTCCCATCCACCTCCTTTTTCTTCTCTCTTCCTACACAGGGTTTGCTTTTTTCTCTTCATGGTTGTTTAACAGTTAAGCATGAGTGTGAATCACTGATGTATTGCTGTCTATTTTGATGGTGAATTAAAACACTTGCAGACGATAATCTTACTTTTTAGTGTACCTGTAATCTTCAATAGTAGTGCTACGTAGCACCGAAAACATGATGTGTATCATGTTTCAGTGATTGCCTTTTAAGTCGGCAGACGCCCGCTTGATGCTGAGTAGTGCAAACCGGTTGGATCGGTGCACCTTGAGTCCCTAGCTCCATACCCATGTATTAATAACTGAAAATCACCGGAACACCGAGGACTTCAGCAACTGCGAATTGACTGGTTCACCTTTGCTTAGTTGTTTCTGGCGTGAATTTCAACTCACGTTATTCCTCATTGATGATGAAATGTCCTACCCTCTTCTTACTCTCATGGGAAGCGTGCCCCTATTGTTCAACCGTCTTTTGTTTTTGTTCTGCGGTTATCATATGATGAGACGACCCTCAACTGTTTCTGTACCAACTATCGTAGCTTGTTGAATAAGTCTCTAGAACCACGGCAGCCGGCATCTAACGGCATTCCAATTTATGACTTCCACCGAAACATGGGTGATACCGAAGATTAGTGATGAAGAGATCGGAATCTCTGGTTATTCTATTTACCGCGCTGATTTCAAATTGGATCGTTTGGGAGGGATAGCTCCCTTTCTCAGTCTTATTTTATCCTCTTCCTTTATACGCATCGGCAACACATTCCCTTGTGTGTGCGATGTCTTTTGGTAACATCAAATTTCCTGTACAATATTCAGTTTTACTGGGAGTCTCTCGCCTCTCACCTTCGGTTTGCTCTTGGACGTGGGGGCTATTTTGTTTCACTTGGACGGATCTGTTCTCACACATCATTCCCCCCACTTGCTTGTCACGAGTGACCAAATCTCTAAAAGCGTCTTGGACGCAACGTTCTCAACAAGCTGCAGAAGGTAGCTTCGACTTAGGTTTATCATTCGCAGTGCTCCAGGTCTGAACACAACACGCGGTCTCTACAACGAAACACCATTCAAGACCAGCCTCCTCTTTACTGAAGCTATTGATCACAAACGAAGGCCGTCGCGTTAACCATTTTTCTATTGATGGCCCCATGGGCCATAATGATAATTTTATCCTGGTGTTTAACTTTCCTTAAAAGCGGACCCAACAAACTGTGAAAAAACAGTCGGCCTGCGATTTCAACCGGACCGACTGTGATAGCATGAAAGGTTATCTCAGGAGACTTCACAAGAGCGCCAGTCCAGTCGTCCTTGGCGAACACAATACTTTGTAACAACTCTTTCGTTGCAACAACCGAACAGTAAAACCACTTCCGAACCCAGCATCGTCTCTGAGTTAGTTAAGGATCAGTACGCCGCCACTTACAACGCAGGCAATCTTTTGAGCGTTTGTCTTCGAGGGCATTTGAGAAACCCGTTAGGGCCCGGGCTAGTCTCATACATATTGAAAGGATGGTCTTTTATAATTGCCGAGCCATTTTATAGTGTTTTCCGTCCACCCCTGCTGGCATCATTCTCATTGAATAAAAAGAGGCTACCGTTATTCCTGTTTATAAATCCGGTGGCCAATCCCTTCCTGTCGGCTATCGGTCAGTCACTTTAACGACTATTTCGTGCAAGATATTAGAACGTCTTAATAGTGTCATCTATCTTAAAAAGACCTGTAGGCAATACTTTTGTCTTGGTATTTCGGCACGGATTCCTGCAAAAATATGTCCCGCGTAAGGAACATGTCATTTCTTATGGACAGCGTGACAGATGTTAGGGATCGTAGCATTCTGTCAAATGCCATTTTCTTTGTTAGGACGTTTGACCGAGTATCACACGACCCACTTCTAAAGAAAATGGAGGCGTATGACGGCAGTGCTGCGTTGCCTCATTCCTTAGTGTAGAATTTTTCGTGTTACAGCTAACTGTGATCTCGTGCCCCGCATCTATCAATCGTAGGTCCGTTAGTATTTCAGTCGGTGTTAGTAATTTTCCAGGGAGGATTTCCAGTCGCTCCCTTCGGTATACAGACGACCGAAAATTCTTGAACTCCCATAGTCCCAGCGCTTTGCAAGCCGACCTCATGCAATTAAGCAGTGGTCAGAGGATAATGTTTTTCCATTAACGTCTATAAATGTACACACGCCTCCTGATGGTGATTCGGATAACCTCTTTTTAACCTAGCATGTACAAATAGACATCTGTTGCAAAAGGGAGTCCTAAAATGATCGGAGTATACGACTATCGTCCTACTCATTTCTTTGTACTGGGCATGGTAGAATAGACGTTTCCTCTAGTCCACTTTCCAGAGAAGGCTTTTCAAACTCTTTGTAGGGTTAATGTCCGACTATTGCTTGGATGCCCTAACTCAGTAGTATGTTGACACTTCAGGAAAAGCGTGTATAGCAAACCGCGAAGAAAATTGTTGTAAGTCGTTGGAACGTTACGTACAGGTCTGTTCTCGAAGTGCTAGACATCTACTCTCTGGAATGTCGAAAACTCCGCGGGTGCCTCATTCTTAGCTTTCACATCTTCTCTGAAGGGCTGAAGAAGTACTTGTTTACTATTGCGGAACCAAGTGGGCTATGGGGTCACAACAAAAGTTAGTAAAAATAAGACAGCAAGCTTTCGCCAGAGAGTATTTTCTGCTGTAGGTTGGTGGTCCACTGGAATAATCCGTCGCTAATAAACGTTAATGCTCCCTGTAGGATGCAATTAGAGACGTCATTAGACTGGAAGTATTGTGTGAACGACATGGGCTTACGTTTTATTGTCGTATTTCTCCTACATTTTCACTGCAGCTCATTCATTCAAATCGGCCCTGAGCCTCTTCATAGGGTATTGTGACTCGCGCCACCGTTCACCTTAACAGCGACGTGGAATGTTTTGGAAAAAGCGTTCCTAGAAAGATCTAAACCTGATAAAAGAAGTTTAAAGCGTTGAAATAAAAATGGTGTGAATGCGTGCATCCTATTGACTGCCGTACATCAGCTTATCAATTAGCGTTTTTAGCCAACCATTCGAGTGATCACTTGGACCACAGCCAAGCAAGCAACACCTACTGTCTTTGCTCAATGGAGCTGTTATGTCCTTGAGTTGTTGAACAGACCACCTAGTCGTATATTCAATCATGCGACTCGAACTGAGATGACAAGCAAATCTTGACGGAATGTTTATCGATTGGAAAACCCGTTGGGGAATGAACGCTCAGAGCGATACGATAAAATGACTAGTCCACAGTAAATGAAACACCAATGGTGAGCCATAATATAACTAAACAACAATATATAGATAGGTGCAGTAAATGAAGGGAATTGTTTGTTTGGTAGCTGTCCACCTAACAAGAGCATTCACTGTTTTCATATTTCGTTACCACGTTTTTACTTGATCACCACAGGTTTTACCCACTTACTGGTAATCTCAGTAAATAGTGCCCGGTATGATAAACGCTCAGCTGGAATACGGAGTACGTGATCCAACCACGGCAAGCTGTGCAAAGTGATTAGTTGACTACTTAATCGTACATCCCAAGCGTTCCGGAATACGCGCCGTCGAACCGCCAGGTTACTCACTCAGTCAGTCAACTTAACATAATGTAATTGGCGGAGGCACCAATGGTCAAAAACAGCAAGTTTGTCTATATTTTCGTTGTGAACAGGTCATATTCCTGAACCATGGAACAAAACAGACCGCACACAAGCACTATGTACCCTTCTTTTCTGCGACAGCCGAACGCCTCGATGCCACAGATGCTGCATGTTGACGAAAGTAACTCGTGCCTTTTCTAGCCTCGTTGATATCTCTACAGCAATATTACAGGCTGATGGGATCGTGCTACTCAAGTATATAGAACTATCCACAGTCTGAAGTGGATTGGCTGCAATCAAGAAAGTTGGAGTGGGGATTCCCAGTCTTGAAGAAGCACTTTGCACTTTGAAGGTGTGAAACGCATTCCATACAAACCAGCCTGGTCATTCCCCTTGTTCATCATGGTCTGCATATCTTTGCAAGATAGGTCACATAAGCCACTGTTATCCGCCCAGTCTTTATCGGTCAATCTGGTACATATACGAAACTCTACACCGAACTCATTAGTTTCCTCAAGCGCACCTTCCGGACTGTCGTTCGTGACAGGATCGATCAGGAAGAGGGAGATGAGACACCGTCGGCAAGCACCACTAGAAGTCATGACCATCGAAGGTAGTTGTTCATAAACTTACCCTGTTTTTAGAATGAGCATACAATGTCATCAAGAGATTCACGTATTTCCCTGGAACTCCCTTGCAAAAAAGCAGTTCCAGAGGACGAGTAACTTAATCGGAGACGGACTTTAGTTTTAGAAAGATCACAACCGTCGACTGCCGATACTCTAAGATCCACCACAGTATGAAAATGTTATCAACGCACGGACAACCGAATGGGTATCCTGCCTGTCCTTCTGGCATCATTTTTCCTCTGTGCTTAGTGATTCGACTTAAAATAATAGTAGTGGGTAACTTTCTCGCAACAGACTAATCTAATGCTTTTATGGTTGCCACACCGGTTTCGGACATCCTTTATACAAAACGAGAATCGCTGTTGATGAACATTCCCCCCCCCCGGTACTTGGGTAAACAGGTGGGCTAGTTCAACGCCGTTGAGCGCCTCTCCAGGCTGCGGATTGGGGTGCGGCCTTCCACGTAAGGGCTTTCCCGGTGAATAAGCAGTCACAGACAATAAGGGATAGTAATGCCAGGGTGTGATGGATTCGTGGTTGGCGACCGCGTCTCTTGTAAAATACTACGTAGGCTCTGACGGTACTTTGTCATAGCGTATGGTACCCTGCCACAAAATAAGTTTCACATGCTCTCAGCGGGAGCACACGGGCTCCCGGACGGCATGCCGTACGCTTGACATACTGTCTCTATGGCATACGGTCATCTCCAATCCCCGCCACCCTTGGATAATTCTCTGATGGGGGCGTGTGAACCATCTTGCTGATTACGGGCTCCAACTGGTACAAAGTGTACTGGACATCTTGAATGGCTGGACCTCATTAGGGCATACAAACCAATTTGGTCACCATCTCTTGTAGCACGAGTTAGATGTCGCAACAGCCTTGTCGATCTTGGACTTCCTGGCTGGACTGATCTACTACGGTAGATCCGACTTCCTTAGCGAAACATCGAACTAATGCACTGCTTCTGTCGCAATCTCCTGCAGGGTGCATTTAGCATCCTGACGGGTGTTTGAATCGAATCGCTGTTGGTCACCACACTCCAATGGACTGCGAACTCCGTGCTTCGCCCTGCTGTCCTGTGGGTTAGGTTTGTTTTAAATCGCAGACTCTAGGTGGGTCTCGTCAAGCCAACCATTTTTTCTGCCTGGACAACCAAGGATTATTATGCTATCACAACTACGAACTGTAAACATACATAAAAGGTTGTGGCACTTTTGCCACTCGTTATGGTCTTATACTATATATAAAACCTTCCAGTTTTACAAACAGTTTGAAGGAGTCTTGTCATTTATGATGAGAAACAGAGTGGAGATCCAGTCCTAGAGCATTTTGATCTATAGTAACTCAGGCTCCAGGGCCACCTCTGTTTCCGGCGGAGTGCCGTCTGGAACGCAGTTGATAACTATTCCGGTCCCGTCGTCCATGCGGTCCGATTGAAGCCAACTGAGATGCTTCTCAACATGTTAAGCCCACTCGTTATGTTGATGGGACTGACCGATGACGGTTGAACCATCTTTTTCCATATCGGATCTCTCGCCTACTGGAGAGCCAGAACAACAATAGATCTAGAAAAGTGGTTTTCTGCTGTTGCCAGATAAGAAGGTTCGTTCCATCTCTTTCGAATGTTCAATCAAGTGGTATTCACGGTCTTTGTACAAGCTTTCAGTTAATCGGCGTTTACTTTCTGGGCAGTCGTCATCATATTCAGATCCAGATGGAATCGGGCGACGCTGCTACCTACGGCTGATCGACATAACTGAACTTTAAATCTCACAACCGCACAGCTCCTCGGAACATACCTCTTCACAGTGAGTCCTCCTAGCTGTTGCGATTTGCTCCCAGTTTCCACTGTTCCTCTAAGTAGGTCGAACCGGACAGTTTGTTCACCAGTTCTTTTTGACAGGCATTATTTACAATCTCCTTGCTTGAGAGCCTGTTAGTTATCTTGTACTTAAATGTATGGCCCTTAGCCAAATGACAAAACGGAACGGGCACACAGCAACATGACCCAAGTCGCAGTGGTTGCTCTGAAATGCATGATAGTATTTAACGAAAAAACTATCTCTATCGGATTGTATCCATGGCTGAAGAACACAAGACAGTCCGACTGGTACACAATACCTCTTCCTGTGTTTAAATGGAATATTCGGAATATAGAAGAGGTGATGTGCACACAGCTGCAAGTCTTGTGCCGTTGTCAGTGGATTGCGTCCGGGTACCAAATCTACCCTTCAACCGCTTATCATCCAGTGAAAGAAGATCAGGCTGAGCATTAAAGTGTCCGAATAATGTGATGTCAAAGTGTTGTCTGCTTTGGGAGTTCGACGACGGGGTCGTAAGATACACAGTTAGTAGCATTGGAACGGCTATCCGTTGGAGCATACGCTGACATAATAAATGCTCAACGCTTCACTGATTTATGTTGACAGACTTTAACCGGTTTACTGAGTCTGACAGTGCACAATCGACTATTCACTGGGATCCCGTCGAGCAAACATAGCTCAGGTCTGGAATGCAGTGCAATTCCCACTCCAGCTTGACCACGCGATCCAACTTCGGTATCACCAAAGACCCTGAGAGAGAAGCGATTGGATCGACAGTTATCTAAAAGCGATCTCAAGTAGATGACGGTGCTAGAATCGTAGTTCCCACCTCCGACATAGCACGCATCAAACTCCAGGCTTGAAAGTGCACTTCCCAGAGCGGCTTGCTGACCGACTTTTCAGAGAGTGTTGACATTGAAGGCGCCAATGTTTACCAGTTGTATTGGTCTCAGAAAACAATTCTCGCCCGAGGGCATATGGAGGGCGGAAAACTGGTGGGGCAAAATAGAACGCGAAAGTCGTGGTGGGTGAAAAATGTAACTGTCGGGAGAACGATAACTTCTGTTACTTTCCGGCCGTTTATGCCGCGGAAAGGGATTGATTTGAGGTACCCCACCCCTGGTCTCTGACTCAAAAGTCTGACCTGCGATACAATAGGATACAGGGTTTTCTTGGGGGACCCTACCCAGAGTCAAGACTCAAGAATCTGTCTCGTTTGGCAGTGAGGGGCCTGTCTATTCCGAGGGCGCAGTGAATGAGACGTTAATGTTTGATTCTGGGCCTTGCTACGCGCAGTGGATGTATTCGAAGGTACATCAAGCTTTTCGGAGATACCAGATGTTTTTCGACCGTATTGAATAGTACGCTGGCGGACACGGTCAACCGTTGGGCGATCGGAGTGCTCTTTATTTTAGGGTACTCTTTCAAATCCCCTTCTTCCTGAGTCAAAAGAGAACAGTGCCACAACCTTCAAAATAGTCCTGCTGTATGCCCATAGGATCGTGGCTCACTGCATAGGCACCCTTATGCGGTCACTAGTGCGACATACAATCCTATGAATCCAACTGCTTTTTCATCTGACTATTCCCCTTTGGCTTATCTGACAAGGTTACACTCGTTCGGATCGAAGTCCCAGTCGGGCCAACTCCCTGGATCGATATGGTACACAAGTCTGACCACCACATCAAGATAGCAGAATTGATCCTCTTCCGCATTACCCATTTGCATTTCAGAGTGTCTTTTTGTTCTCGTATACTCTACATTTACTTTTTCATCCGGTCTTATTTTAAATGAATACATGGATGTTACCTTTTGCACTTACACAACCAAACTGATTCACTGTGAGTGGGAATGCCGGATGTCTGAGGATATCCGAGAATGAATCCGTTAGGCATTCGTGCGATTGCTTTCGAATTCAGTGCATGGCTCACATTAGTGACATCTGAGCCTGAATGATCATCTGCTGCAACCCTCCCACTCACGGTTTAGATATGGGTCGGATTAGTTCTGCTCATGTTATTTCGATTAGGGTTTTGTGTTTCCATTTGACCGGTTCAGAATGTGTAGATTCTTTCTACATCTATCTATCAATTTCCTTCAGTTTAGTAACATAACTAGTGCGTCCAGACGACAGAAACCAAAGTCTAAGTTTATTCCAGACGGTTCTGCAAGAGGCTAACGATGAACAGGGAATAACCGCGGATTAAGTTAGAGAAGAAAAACACCAAGAGAATGAACAATATGCCTTCGCATTTACGATACCACGATCAGCATAGACATAACAGTCGCTTCGAGTAAAAGCAGACCTGTCAGTAGTCATAACAAACACTACTGACGCTAGTGTGCATAAGAAAACAGAATGAATCATCTTCACAAGAAGTACGATCTGTATGATGTAAGAACTAAGTGAAACGGTCTTATTTGCTTACTCAATGACAGACAATCTACTTGTCAAAGGCTGTACTTCAGGATCCTCGGAACCTCCGCATGCTTCGAAAACATTGTCGATGGGCACATCATCATCATCATAACAACCGTGAACCTGGCCAAAAGGTACTGTGGCTCGGGCCGCCGCTTGGCTCAACAGTGACGTGGAATATCGTAGAAGAAAACGTTACTAAGAAGGTTGAAAATTAGTAAAAGAAGACTAAGGGGAAGAACTAGAAATGGTATGGATACAGGTAGACCATTGACTGCGAAACATCGCCATCTCGGATAGTGTCTCTAACCAACGATTTGAGTGATCACGAAGACCCCATCCAAGCAGGCAACACCTACCCACTTTGCTCAATGGAGCAGTCAAGGTCTTCATATTTCGTGACCACGTTGTTGATTGGCCATCACGCGGTTTTATTGAACTGTTTGTTGTCTCAGTATATAATGCCCGGTACGATAAACGATTAGATGACATACGGAGTACGTGACCCAGCCAACGCAAGCTGTGTACCGTGATTAATTGATCAATTTATCGCGAATCCCGAGTGTTCAAAATGTTCAGCCCACCTGTCAAGACGGCGCGATTGACTGGT
>LUCH01004490.1:20295-34309 GCA_013368495.1 Paragonimus heterotremus | reverse complement strand
GGTTGAGGCCAACTGAACTGCTTTTCAAAATGTTCAGCCCACCTGTCAAGACGGCGCGATTGACTGGTAACAAGTGAACCACTTTTTTCACATATGGTTTCACTTACACCGACTCGACGGCCAGTACAACCACGGATCAGGGAAAAAAGCCTTCTGCTATTCCCAGGTGAAAAGGCTTTCCTCCATCTCTTTCGATTGTTCGATCAAGTAGTGCTCACGGTCTTTGCGCAAACTTTTAGTCAGCTTGCGTTTAAGTTCTTGACGGTCATCATCGTATTCAGAACCAGGTGGGCACACCGAAATCCGTAACGTTTACTTTGTATGGGTGAACGCTGTACATATTGAAATACAGTTCACCGTAAGCAAGTTTATAGTGCATTATTTGACACGCGGTTCTATATTCCAGTAGTTTATTACTGATATCGCGAAAAACGTATGCATCTTCATTGTTAACCAGCTAAATGTTTGAGTGC
This sequence comes from Paragonimus heterotremus, assembly GCA_013368495.1. Classification (NCBI taxonomy): domain Eukaryota; kingdom Metazoa; phylum Platyhelminthes; class Trematoda; order Plagiorchiida; family Troglotrematidae; genus Paragonimus; species Paragonimus heterotremus. Next base: position 33,836 of record LUCH01004490.1, on the reverse strand, counting down.
CAAGAGTTCAGTGAATCCAAGAACGTTTCTATTGTCTCTTCCTCTTCATGGAATACCACCATCGTCTGCATATCGTCGACAAAACGGGACATCTTGCAGTGCATTTATGCGACCAAATTCAACCGCAGATATGAATGGTAGCTAAAACCACCTCCAGGGGACTACTGTTTATGAACTAGTCTGGTTGATCCTGTTCTTTGTTTTGGCAGTCAGCCCTACAAAAGGCACCTCAGTCATAATTGTCCATGCATATGCGGCTGTCGTATACAAGAAAATGCTATTTCTGGCACAGCGTCTGGCTCATCCGTCAAACGTTTACTGTAACCGCGTTGTTTTTATTCGATCAATCCAGGTCAGTAACACACGTCCAAGCCACGACTCGGATACCTGAACTGTACATTTCACGTTGTATCTACCGGTCCATCTGCAGTTGCGGTGATACTCACATTAATGGGACTGATCACTCCCTGTATCTTAGGGTGGGGGAACACATTGAATACATCAATGACCTAATGTACTGCTTGACGTCACCAAACAACGTGGACCAGCTCTCGTGATTGCCGAGCATCTGTTATCAACTAGTCATCTAATCAACTCAATAAACGCTTTGTGTGTGAAGGTGTGTTGCTACAAGGCCGATCTCCTGAAGTCAGACGAGGCGCCGCCTGGTACGCGCAATAAACTTGTTCTCTGAGTATTAGGGTTATTGGCCTTGATTGTCTATTTGCCATAACTTTGACTAACGACGGACTGATATGTCTGTGCTATTAATGTATTAGCCCCCCTTCGATTTTGTTCTTCACCACTATTATTCGTCGAAACTGATGCGTGCGTATCAAATGGCAATATTGTCTTGCCTCGTGGTTGTCGAATTTCCTTATTCAAATTCGTGAAAACAGAAGTGCGCCATTTATCAGCCACACAAACACCAATTCTTCGCTCATACAAAGTGCTCGTCTATCCCACAGTGTACCTGTTCATTGTATTTCTAGATTTTTAGCATCATGGAACTGGCCTCAAAGATCGGTGTTTTGCAGCGTAAAATTAATAGCTTGCGTTCCGCAGTCACTCCTGATTCCATTAACTATGTTGAAAAAGTGTTACGGCAAGAAAATAGTATTTTGGAACAGAAAATAATTGAGCTGAAAGAAAAACTATGCATGACCGAACTATTATTTGGCAGTGAGTACTTTAATTCGTTTACTGTGTATTTGTCTAGTTCTGCAGTACAAGACACCCACTATGTTGGACGTGAATTCGCGTGGTGTAAATAATTCTGCCACCATTCCTATCACTGAACCTACCACAACAACCGTTACAACCCCCAAAGGTATTTTTCTTTTTGCGAAAAGGGTAACACGAATTTACAGCCTATTATACATATTTGACATGGGCTGAGTACTTTGAACTGAGCTAACTCATTCACCTGCATATGATAAGGATTGTTTGGTTGGTTATGACATTCCATGCGATCCTACGCGAAATCTGAAGTGGCTTTGGAGCCTAAACTGTTGAAACTCACTAAGGCCCTAAGTCCGGACTTTCTTTCTCCAACTGTTTCCAACGTCAAAGAGCCTACACCTTGCAAACGAACAATCGTGCTATAAATGAAGGTGCATCGACGTCTATCTGTCGATTAAAAGTAGTGATTATGATGCATGTGCTTGCTTAATTTTGTTCCATAGATCAGAATTCTGGGCCATTATTGAGGAACTCTCGGTATTCGACTGTTGTTATTTCTGCTAGTCAGCCTGTAGTAAAAGAGCTGATTGTGTGAGTTGTGTGTCAGTCGGACGAAGTGTACTTGGGAAATATACAAGTTTGGCACCCATAACCGAGATAATAAAAATACACAGCCCTCAATTATAGGGTCGTGTAATCTGCATGTCAACGCAGCATCTGCCGCACTGCGCAATTTCCAGAGTGGTTGTGGATGGTTGGAATAAACCGTAAGGCCACTTGGCGATGACGTGGTTACGGACTGTGAGAGCCTGTACCGTTCCTTTGTGCAAGGTTTGAGTGTCGTTCATGTAGTTAAGAGTTTGTGACCGTCCATATTGCTGGTTGAAAACACTCTCTGACATGGCATTATGTCGCAGACAGTGGCAAGTCTCTGTTCGCAAGGTTGTGGCTCGTTTCCCATTTTATTTGATCACTACATATTATATATATATATATATATATTTAAAGTAGTAAAAAAAGGGCACATACTGAGTAGTGAACGATTTATTGTGACGTTTCAAATCCACACTAGGATACGTTATCAAACAAATAAGTGTGTTGGAATGTGATTGCTCTACCGCTTGCCGTGTTCGCCTGTCGGTCTGTCTTCGCTTGTTTTTCGTTCCAGTGTCAACGATGCTGACGTAGTGGCTGTCTATATCTACGTGTCGATTGAACGAATTCCGTGAATAGAGAGCCTCCAGTACAAGCCGTTCCCCTTTCATCTTTGCCCGTACGACCACTTTCGCATGACCTACGTTGATCTCGTGGCCTGTGTCCGCGTAGTGGTGCCACAGTTGTGATCTAGGGTCGGCTCGTCGCATCGCTAGTTTGTGTTCGTGCACGTGTGTGCGAAGCTGTTTGCCTGTCTCTCTCACATACTGTTGGTCACACCCCAGACATGGAATCGCGTAGACCACGCCAGACTGCTCGCGTGGTTCAACACGATCCTTAGCGTTCACCAGAACTGAATAGAATGTTGAGTTTGGCTTGTGTGATATTTGGATGTCCAGTGGTTGGAGCATCCTTTGTGCTGCTTCAGATGTGGCCGTGAATATATGGCACTGTGATTCGCGTTTTGAGTTCTGTACGTTCAGTTCTTGTGAAACCCCTGACAGATACCTTTATGAATCTACTGGGGTACCCATTAGAAGTGAATAGTTTGAACAGGTGCTTTCGTTCTTGTCTTCTGAATTCAGTTGAGCTACAGTGCGTGTCTGCGCGTCGAAATAATGTTCGCCCACAGCTTTTAGGTTGAGAGGCTGGATGATTGCTATCGAACCTGAGAATGACGTCAGTTGCTGTCGGTTTACGATAGACAGTAGTTTCAAGCTTGCCATCAGGTTTTCTTATGACCGATACATCGAAAAACGCTAGGCGTGAATTTTTTCCTCTTCGCGTTTGATGGTTATTCCATCTATTATGTTATCCAAACAACTGTGGAATTGGTCAAGCTGAGTACGAGGTAAAACAACAAATGTGTTATCCCCATGTCGAAGCCCCACTTTAGGTTTGAATGTTTGAAAGACTTCACAATCGAGGTGTATCATTACGGCGTTGGTGTGCCTCTCTTCTGCTGACTACACGCAAAGACCACATCTCGTGAATCCTCATCATTAACTGTTGATTGCTGGTTTGGATTGGGAGTGGAAACTTTCAGTATGGCTCCGGATCAGACGAAAATCAGAATTGAATGGTGAACAGTTATTCATTTCACTTAAAGTTTGAGCGATTGCTCTTTTCTGATTACTGTAACGTATAGAGTCACCTGGTCGATTCATTCAGGTCACACATGTGGGTAGTTCTCGGCAAATCCGTTTGATTGCTAAACAGTATGGGAGCCTCGCATTGCTCACTCAACCATTTGCCAGTAGGTTTATTGGCAGAGAACGTAGCGGCCTGATACTCTGCTAAAGTGGCATTGCTATAAGTGATTATTGATGAAATGGATCAGCGACAACTCTCAACCAGTTGAAAACAAGTGAAATTTGACTCCTGGTATGATGAACACTCTTAATTCCCAGACAAAGAGACGCACCACCCTTCAAAAACATCCCGAAACACATTGAACTCTATCATTAACAACCCTGTTTGTTTTGTTTCTCGTTCAGCATTGAGGGTGAAGGCACGGCCGTGCTTTCTAGCCACGTTGATCAAAGTACGTAGGGTACTTGAAGCAAATTGCTGCAGTGGTTCCAAACTAAACGCAACAAAGGCTGAACGCTGAAGGAGCAGAAATTCACAGTAAATTTTCAACAGAATGTACGCCACAACCTTGGACTTTGTTTATTTTACTTCGGTATAATAACCTGACCTCTTGGTTATAAATATGTACCTTATAGCAATTTACGTTCCTATGGACGTTATTGAAATTTTTTCCTTTTGAGACAACAGTCTGGAGGATAGACTTACGTTGGCCGTTCACCGCAAACCGACATGCTTATCAAGGTTCAATTGCAATTGGACCTTCAAAAAACGAAATAGGCTAAATTGCATCTGGGTGGAATGACAGCGAGAGACTTTCCTCTTGTGTACACTAAAAACAAGTTGTGAGTTATTGGAATTCCGATCAAAAAAGACGCGATGGCTCGATGGGTGTCAGTTTTTTGATACTCCCTTTTTATGTAAATCTTAGTGGCTTTCTTGTTCCATTTGCGCACTCAAACCACCAAAATCCGGTTGACCGTTCGTTTAGCGTTCATGCGTTCGTCGTATCTGTTATAAGCCGACTTTATTCAGCCCTCTGCTACTCGTCCGTGCCACTATTTTGCGATATTCTCTATCACCTTTACTGTTATTGTGAATTCGCTGAGCCCGTTTATTGCTTTCTATCTCCTCCAAGTGACTACTCCACCCGTTGCTCAGTCAACTCAATCTAAGGTATCGAATGCACTCGCCGACTCGTCGAAATCGAAGTCAGCAGGTGGAGGTGGTGGTAAGAATGTCAGCAAATCCGGTGGCCATACCGGCAGTGCTGATGCCGCAGTTGACGTCGGTCGTTTGGATATGCGTGTAGGTCGCATTGTGGAAGTACAGCAACATCCGGATGCCGATTCCCTATATGTCGAAAAAGTAAGCAACCCAATGACTATTCACTCCACCCACTCCTAACTGTTTGATATAAAAAAGACCGTTTCATGTTGTAAATTGGATACTGATGAGTCAATTCGAAACGCTTGCGTCTGCCAGTTTTCGTGCTCTAACGGTTTCCTTCAAATTCAGGTTGTGTTACTAATGAGTAGTCTGACATATTTATTGATATTCATACTTTAACGGGCCAAGCTTCCGCGTGAATCTGTGAAAAATTCCACTTATTGCGACTCGTTTTTCCCGCATTTGAAGGCACGATGACTGAGTCCATGGCCGCTTTGCTTGTGAACGTTGCTAATTTATCAGTTCGCGGTTTAGCTGGTTAGGTGCACTTCATGATGGTCTGACTTATTCTCGCTGGTGATACATGTAATTCTAGTTGTTTGACTGTTATCTCCATGACTTACCGTACGTCAAGTGGATGGATCGAATAGGCAACGCATCAGTCCATCAATATGCGTGTAGTATGGGTCCTACTTCGAACCGAATAACTGACAAAAAATGTACGTTCTAGTTTGATCGAGCCACGTGCACCATGGAACATCAGCCTGAAAATAATCGTAAGGTTTCCAGATAATGACGTGGTCATAGACGAGGAAAGCCTTGATCGTTGCGTTGATAAACTTTTTCATACTGCTGCCTTCAAGGTTACTTTTATAACTGAAGCCTTGTATTTCTAATGTTATAAAGTACAGGTACATCAAATAATAAACTAATTTATGTAGGTCTGGTTAGTATAAAATGAACATTATATATGTATATATATATAATATGTATAAATCGACGCTACTCCAAGACGCCCACATTGTTTGTGTCCAGCACGTTAGTGGGTCCTCGCCGTATCTTCCTGATTAATCTCTCTCGCCGTTTTCAAACAGTTATCACCGGGATTCCTACGAGCACTGTGTTAACTAATAATTTGGTTACGCTTTTCATGAACGTTGGATCTTACAGTTCTGATGAATTACCATTTGTACATCCATGTGCTCTTTATGCGCAACTTTTTGGTTCCAGGTGGACTTGGGCGAGGGTCGCTTGCGGACGGTCGTAAGCGGTCTCGTGAAGTTTGTTCCGATTGAGGCACTTCAAGACCGAGTGGGCATTTTTATGTGTAATCTTAAACCGGCCAAAATGCGCGGCGTGGAATCTGAGGCCATGTTGATGTGTGCCAGTGCTCCTGATGTCGGCCAGGTAGAGCCTCTCATTTTGGAATCTTCCACCGAAGTCCAGCTTGGTGAACCTGTGGTTGTCCCTGGCTTTGCATGTAAGTTTAATGACAGATTAGTTTGTCAACTATACGTGGATGTTTGAGTTAGTTAGCGTGTGCGATTCAACCTCCATAAGATGGTCATTTTTGTCCATGAGATTAGGCACATTTATTAACCACACCAATCCAAAATTCCCCGGCTTTTTTAAATACTGTTTTCGCTGCTGCATAACACAGTGGTAACGACGTCGCCGACCATCTGATCATGTCAGCTTAATTTTTGAGGGTTCACCTTATTCCTTAAGCCATAAATCACACCGAAGCATGCATCAATGTTTTCTTTTCCTGTTTGCAGAGAGCACGACTGGTGTTCTCAGTATCCAACGAAATTACCATATTCGTGGATATCTCTCATAGCTTTTATTCACCTCGTTGGATGTGCATCTTATAAGGGAATAGCCGGTTCCATACATAGCTTTAAGTAAACAAACGTAACTCATATGTCGCTCTTCAGTGCAGTGTTTCGCACACTGATACGTTTACACGTACAGTGAAGCCCTAGTCTTCAGGTTGATTGTAATGTTGATGGACTACAATTGCGGATTAAATTGACACGGAGAACAGGTAACAGAACTCCGGGACGTTGTTGTACCAAGTATCAAAAGGTACGGAGAACATTAAACCTTCATTTTCTTTCCAATTTGGCCTTTGTGCCTGATTATGCAGGAAGTCAGGTTTCGTTCTTCAACCGTTTTAGACACGCGAAGTGTCTCCATCGCCGCCTCCAACTCTTTTCATATTTATCCTTGGACGAACAATTGACGCGGTGGTTTTGTAATACTCTGTCCTCACGGATCAGGCACACTCTGGGATTTCATTGCCCCCGCTCAATCTGTTGCACTTTTACATGCCTGCACGAGCTAATTGAATAAAAGTGTGTTCTTACTTTCGCTGCTTACTTGACCTTTGGTGAATACGATTGTTCGTGTATTGTCATCATTTTCTAACTCGCCTCTAATAGTGGCTGACCGCACTGGAATCAGAATGTTTATTAGAAAGAACGAAGGCATTTATCGATCGGTTAAAATGTGAAAGGCGGGCTGATGAGTCGTGATTTGACCATGGGAAGTTGATTGGAAAGGTGTGGCTTTAAAGGTTCGAGGATGAATGGTTCAGTACTGACATGAGTTTAGCGGAATGGCGAATTAGTGTTGGTTCAGTCCATTTATTAGCTCTGTTGCCAACTGAAAGAAGTGAATAGGCCCTTCGGGTTTAAAAGAGTCGTTCCACCTTAATTTTTCAAATGACCCAATTTGGTAACGTAACGACCTGTTAGGGTGGCCTAGCACTGGCGTTCAAGTTATCTTACGATATTGGCCACTTGCCTTAGGCTACTTAAGCATCTGGCCTTAACCCTGTAGATTACGTTGACTATGTGTCTTCCGATACCACGGATTTAAGGACACTGTTTCATCGGAGTTCAGTGCTTTCAAGTTTAGAGCTTCGGATAAAGCACGAACGTATTGCAGAACTGTTCGCCAAAAAGCGAAGGAGTTTCCGTGTAGTGGTCTTCACAAAAATTGGACCAACTCTGTATGACCCATTTTGGTGACAGTCACAAGCCTCTTCATGACTGATGGATGCTGACTATGTTGGTGTTTTGTTGTGGTCGGAGCTCAGGGTGTCGTGTTTAGTTGGACGAAGCCGCGAGAGACATGTAGACTGGCGTTAAAATCGGTAGGTGAATGAATGTTCGGTATTTACCAAAGGTCATCCATGCTATCGATACTTGGGAGCGACTACACATGCGAAGTACACGGTGAATAGAGTACGAGAAACACGTATTTTTCATATTTGGCGTGTGCAAACCGAGCGCTGTAGAGCATTCCGCCCATTCTTTTCATCGATGGTGTACGCTGCTTGATGATTGTCGTTAATAGCAAAAAACGCATTTCGTTCCTTTTGATGGTGTGTTCCGTCAGTTTGTTCAATAACCCGACTATACAAGTTAAATATCACTGATATTTGATTGCAGCTTTCGCATTTAGACAGACTTCTCAGCCGGCCTCTTTCGAAAAGAAGCACTGTACTCGGATTTCAATCTCGTTAAGGCCCCGTCACTAATGCGTATCCTTGCCACGAACTTAATCAGAACTTCGGCCATGCTTTCACTAGACAATCCTGTTGACCACTTCGCGATTGACCTCACATTAGGCACGACCGAGTTATCACATGCAAGCGCTCTGTCCTTGGGAATGCGATGGACGCGACCAATTGGGGGATGCTTAATTTATATTAACCATACCCTCGCACTACTCACCAAAAACCGATTGTAGTTAAAACTGCATTCGCAGTGCACCCTGCGGTCGAGTTTCTGTTTAGTTAATCAACAACACGGGTGACTCGATCAGACAAGCGTAATGAATGCAAGTACCTAACGCATCAATCAATCACGTTGTATTATGATTGACCTTGGTCAGATCGATAGTCGATCTCTCTGCTAGATGACTATTCTGTTTGTTTCTGCTTCTCTCTCAAATGAACATATCGTTCTGCACTTGGGGCTCACTAGTACCTGTAATCAATTATATTCTCCTTCTCTACTATTATCCGTGATTTACCCACTGTGAACTATCGCCTTACTGCTTCAAAGAGCACCACAGAATTAATACTGAGAAATGTCTTTAGTTTGACTGTCTTTTTAAGTTCAAGTCACTTTATCTCTGTCGATTTTACCTTGCAAACTGGGTTTGTTGTTCCCGGTCTGTTTATCAAGATCTTTGCGAAAAATTATGTATGTACGTTTATAATTTTTTTTTTACAAAGTATCGAAAAATCGAAACTTTTAGGAAACAGATAAGTGGCATCTGATCGCAGATGGAACATTAGACCTAACCAGCTGCTTTTGTTACACCCTTTGTTCAGCCCAGCAGTTTGTTAACTCCGACGGGTACTACTTGTATGACTCCATGTTCGTGTTCCGGAACTTGACCAATATAGTGACCACCTTCCGCACCGTTCAGATGATGGAAGTTGTGACCCGTAAATGAGCAACTTGGTTGTCGGTGTCCGTGCCTTGATACCTTATCATGACAGCCAAATCTGTTCCGAATAACTTTTGGCATTTGGCGTCCAAGGCTATTCAAGCACAGAATCCTAAAGGCTTTTGATTCTGCCGTTCACACGCTATCGTAGTGTGGCGAACAATCGAGACGTTTCCGAAGCATGCTTATTACAAAACAATTTTGACCTTATTCAAAGTCATACGAAGACAGAACTGTGTTCACCGTCGCGCGAAGCCTATTCACGCTCTTTCTGATTCCAGATTTGAATAACCCGTTTTCTTCTTTGCCATACTCAATGAACGATCCCATTTTAGGAAACGGATCAATGGTGCTCCGATACTGCTGGTTGTGAATTTTACCAGATCTACACTATGCTTATGCACATAGCATTCTCAACACGGTTTTGTGTTAGATTATGCATGCTACACCGTGACCCGTGGGTATTCTACCAGTGAAGTAATCGATCTTTGCTACAACTTGCAATTGGGGGCCTTTATTACGGTTATTCCCGGGACTTCGCACTAGTCATCTTAATCGAAGTAAACGAAATCATCTCAGCACCATTCAGTTTTTATCGGGACCAGATTGACAAGATGAAACAAAGTATATAAAAAAGCACTTGTTTATTGAGTGGGTCGTTCGAACCAACTGATCCAACCGTTTCGATTTAGTTCCGCTGGGTTTACACAAGGGAAGCCTTCGGCTTTTCATTGCAAGATTTGTATGTCATTCTAGGTTGTTTTATCGGGGTACATGAGCATCATTAATGAATCGATCTGTCGAGATAATGGTCTTTGTGTTCTGTTTGCTGTTTTAAACGTTTGCTATTCACTGTCGGTTACTGCTTCCAGTTCATATTCCTGGTTTTTGTGCTTGCTGACTTCATTGCATTTCAGATAATCCCGATGAACAGTTGAATCCTAAGAAAAAAATTTTCGAACAAGTCAAACCGGATCTCAGAGTAGACCAGGACGGTTTCGCAACATACAAGAATGTTCGATGGATCCTGAAGAACTGCCCCAATGTTTCTGTCAAAGCATCCAAATTGCGAGATGTTCAAATCGCTTGACCTCACTGTGTATCCATTTGTATGGCTGTCTACTGTGAACGCAATAAACATTTTGAACGGTGTTATGTGTGTTACATTCCTGCCGTTACGATAACTTGTTCTGAAAATACACAAGAGGAGGAATCTACATGTGATTGTCCGGCTGCTGAATCGCTTCACGTTTCCTGTAAACTGTCAGGGATTGCAACGAATTTTTTTGTTTATGCAATTTGTGAGGGGGTAGCATTACGCACGTATTATCGTCCTCTGATATTCGGGCCATTCAACGCTTCCCAGTCGTGTTGTAGCATTTATGATCAGTGTGTAACTACCCAATATAGCCAGCTTACTCAATATCGCCGAGACAGACCTGATGATTCCGAAATTTTAGTTGCCTTTCCTTATCCAGTTTTCAGCGTTTAAGGTCCGTATGGTTAACTGATAATATGGCAGTCAAATGCGAACTGTCGATTGTCTATTGAGCTTTGCCGTGTATCCATCCAGCACTGTCTCCAACTTGGCCATAGTGTTCGTGGCGCTAACCCTCGTTTTTGCTGGGTTTTCTTGCGGCCTGTTCCAGACGCTTGCCACGAGAAGTACATGATTCAGTTATCGTAAACTTCATTATCATTATGTGATCTATTGTGTATGCTTTTTTCCTATATGGTTGGCGACATCCGAAACGGATCAGCCTGTCACAATGACCGAAGCCAAAGGACGTCTGCGTTTTAACCATCATCGCAAGTGACTTACGCTGCACCACTTGCGGTTCCATCCACAAGACCATAAGATCAATAGATGTGTGAGTGAGGCCTTTGTGTCCAGCCGGTGAATGTTGGTTAGCCAGTTACTTGGCTAGCAGGAAAAAGAGACCCTTATCTCTCGGAAACTAAGCAGAGAGATTGCAGTGACAACATCTAAACTAACATGTAGAATGTAATATAAGAAGAATTTCAGTATACAATTACCTGTTAGTGCATTCCAGTGAGGATAAATTTGGAAAACAAGAATCAAAGTTGGGTTACGAAGAGATCAGGTAAACGATTCATCATTCAATACACCAACAAAGCCCAAGAAAAGAATAGGTAGAAGATCACAGACACAAGTTTCTGAAAAGAGGAGTACTCACACACTACCACACTGCTCACACGGTCAGATCAAGCTTTCGTTTTGTTCGTCCAAAGTTCAGTACGACTACAACACACTAAATGACATCATTTTTGAAAAGGAATAGCTATGACAGAGTAGAAAAGTGGACCATTTGTTGAGACTAGATGACTGTCAAATTAACTGGGGCTTTGTAAATAGGTCTGCGATAATGAAATGGACTAAACAAACATGATCATAAGTTAAATATAAATGTGAAGGCTGAGACTCAACTGTGAGGCCATTGGTTTTAAAGTTCTCCCAGGTGTCATGTAAAAGCACAAATATGGGCTTTGAATATCATCAGCCTCTGGGAGTGGACCCGATAGTCTTATCCAATCCGTAACGAGAATGTGTACGAAAACAACGGATTAACAATACTCTAAATGCTGCAGAATGGTCGACTGCAAAAAATCCTGTGACCTATTTTTGAGCACCTCTCAGGCTTGTCTGGCTCCAGCTACTGAAGGCCGTGTATATGTTTGTGGTGACTGTAGTACGTAAAAACTGGCTACTCTCATTCCGAAAATTCTTTCCGACGGCAAACCGCAGCAGGTAACAATATAATCAGGCAGCGCAATATGTTGAACAGCCTGCACGAGCAGTACATGGTTCTCCCTTGACTGAGGGTGGAACCAACTGTGTGACAAACAATTAGCCACTCGATCATGCTGAGGTAGACACATGATTTAACCAACGCAGGTAAGTTCAACAAGTGGAGATCGTATGTTTTTTCTGCATTTGCGCGCGTTCAGTCTGAGAGTGATCGAGGAGATCATTTGATTACTTTCGTTTTTGCAGGCTTTTCTACCTTCTATAGTAATCCGAGCTTCATCTTTCATTGTCTGTTTCTGACGGAATGAAGTCAATGTTGCTTCTACATTTGGTTCATACTGGTTCGTCGTCTCTCATCACAGTACACTGAGTCTATTTACCTCTAGAATGGCCAACTAATCTTTTTAGCTTACTCACATAGCTCACGTTGCATCGCCTTGGTATAGGTGGTTGGGAAGATGAAACCGCATTGCTCACTTCTAATCTTGCTACCGCCGTCTGGAGTATGCTTGTATTCGTGGCCCGGACAAGTCACATAATTCAAGCCTTGGGTGAGCAGCTGCCTTCCATCTGCTTTCTGTTGTATGCTAGCAGCCTGGATTTGAGACCGGAGTATGCCTATCCCACCCAGACTTCAGCGTATACTTCCAGCAACAATCCAATGGCATATAAAACGGTGCTTTTTCCCTGGCTGATGGCTTCGTGCTAACCCGTCAGGTGTTACCGGACAAGAATGCGGATGGGTCTATGAAGATTATGTACCAGGCCGATACCATGTTTACCGTCCGTTCGGGTCTACAGAAACTGCGCTAAACATCAGCGCTGTACGTACAGTTCTTAACAAGCCACTGCTACATACCTTTATCTTCTGTGACCGAATCGACCGAAACAAAGGATGAATAACTGGTTGGTTTACGGATATGTCTATTTCCCATGTATATTTTTGAGTATTTCCAAACTGCACTACTGAAAGGATTTAACAAAGAATCACTGAACCGACATGATTGTGGGTTCTGTTGAGCACTTGCTTTAAGCTCAGTTTCTGTGTCACTTAACCAAAGGCATATGTCTGATTCCACCGCCTACCATCAACCGAAACAGGTGCGCAGAACAGACCCATAATAAAGTGCTTAACCCAGCTTCATTTGACAATGGTAACTTTCGAGACTGCGAGTAGCTTAGAAATTGGAGAAACTTGTCCGGTAGGTTGACGGAAATAATATAAGGTATAATGATTCAGGCCTAGTAATGTATAATGAACAGCGCTGCTAATGAGTAGTATAGTGCAACTGGAAAATAAAGACTCGCGCACTTAAGCTGATGACAGTTCTCGGCGCCAAGAAGACTAGAAACTTTGTTTAAACGTTTAGGAATATGTGTCTGTTGAACAAGGAAATTGGCGCTACAAACAGACATGATTTGGAACAGCGCCAAACGTTCTGCAACGTGCTCGCGTTCGTTATCTTTTGGTGTATGTTGTGACCGTTGTCTGTCACTAACCAGCTCTACAGGCTAAGTGTATTTTCGGTGACAACAGTAATATACCATCTGTATATTCGGTTAAAAAGTATGACGGCGAATAGAGATGGAGGCTATATAAAGTACTAATGAGAATTGGTAGAGGACTGCTTCTTGGAGAACACCAGGATTAGCGGTGAGTACTGTTGGGTCTTGGTCACCAAAATGATTAAATTGATGACAGTTCGTA
>LUCH01004490.1:0-20128 GCA_013368495.1 Paragonimus heterotremus | reverse complement strand
AATGAGTAGTATATTGCAACTCGAAAATAAAGACTCGCGCACTTAAGCTAATGACAGTTCTAGGCGCCAAGAAGACTAGAAACTTTGTTAAAACGTTTAGGAATATGTGTCTGTTGAACAAGGAAACTGGCGCTACAAACAGACATGATTTGGAACAGCGCCAAACGTTCTGCAACGTGCTCGCGTTCGTTATCTTTTGGTGTATGTTGTGACCGTTGTCTGTCACTAACCAGCTATACAGGCTAAGTATATTTTCTGTGACCACAGTATTATATCACCTGTATATTCGGTTAAAAAGTATGACGGCGAATAGAGATGGAGGCTATATAAAGTACTAATGAGAATTGGTGGAGGACTGCTTCTTGGAGAACACCAGGATTAGCGGTGAGTACTGTTGGGTCTTGGTCACCAAAATGATTAAATTGATGACAGTTCGTAAAGTAATCGCTCAAAATATCAGTGGTTGGAGAATGAATGCCAGATTCATTGATAAGTTGAACTAACGTCTGTCCATCAACTCTGCGAAATACATCGTTTTTTCTGAGAAGCATTTGAGCGGCTCTAACTTTCCTAACAAGCGATGACAGTGTAGAATAAACTACACAAGCAGGAGCATCAGCGTAAACAATGGTAAGCAAATCAACTGGTATATGTGGTACTCATTTTAGCATTTGTTCGAACGAGCATTGGTCTTTCGAAGGCATCTTGTGCCACAGGCCTACATAAAGTCGCAGAGTGTGGTCATTGACTTTTTAGAGATTATTGTGGTGTATACCATATTGTAGCAGCCAGAAATTTTGTGGCGATAGATGAATAACTCAGCAGGAAGTTAGCATAAAATTGCACGCTCCCGGTTTGTGATAGACTGTTAGGCCGGTTTGACTTGCCACAAATGTTCTTCATAGATATCTGAGTACTGATTAAGGGTAGACGCATCAACGTATAAGAAAAATTTTGTTGAAAGCTGACAAGGACTTGTTCGCTCTCCTGTCGAACTTACGGTCAATTGCTTCGCCAATGAGAATAGAGAAGTTCAATCCACTCGACCTCTTCAAGTAGGGTCTTGGTTATGCCAGCGTGATTCTCACGGTGTACGGTACACAGTGTACTTCGATCGGATGAACGGTGGTTTTGGAAGATCATCCCAGAGTACGACCATGGATACGTGTAAGGGCTAGTGCTGTCTTTACGTAGTTGGAATGTAATAGAAGTGTTGATGGATGTTGTCCGGGTTCCGTGCTACTTATAACGTGGCGAAATATAGCCCATGCATATTACAACGAAATTAGAAGATGCCATCGGAACCGACCAGCCCTCGGGTTTACACAGGATAATAGATTGGCCACGAAATGCGTTTAACAGAAATTCACCAAGAGAATGTTATTTAACAGCCTCTGTACGTTCACGAAGCCACATAAGCCAATGTTGGTTAGGTCTTCGAAGGTGATGGTCCCCATCAGTTAGGTTGCTCTCTCCAATATAGCTGAAGTAAATTGGATCATTTTTGAGCTTGAATTTTTTCCTTTCGTTCTCAAATATTTGCGATTCGCAGACACATGCATGATATAATTCCGGATGGCAACTACCCTTTATAACAAACTGTTTCTAGGCTGGAACAATCATATCGTATGCTAGCACGAAGTATGAGCGTGACGATGATATCCGCAACGCGTCAGTGTTCGGACTCATTTTTATCATACTCGCTATTCAGATGCGTTATAGTGTAGCATTTGAGTTTGTGCAGTCTACTGTAGTTTATGAGGCTCTGCACTCCACACATTTATTACGATTTTCCCGTCTCATGTTAACAGCAACTGGCGATCACCTGAATGCGGGTTTTGTCATCGCTAACTATTCAAGCATTCCATTGAAAGCTGGAGGAAGGTAATCGAGTTACAGTAAAATGTTAAGTAAAATTTGGAACGATGGTTCACTTGCTTTAGATCTTTCAGAAACAAGTAGGGTATCTATCTAATGGAAAGATGAAAGAGTAAGGTGACCAGTTTGAATAATTTATAAACTTGCCAGCGATGTGAACAGAGAAGTCAGAAACACTTTTTGCACAATATATCTCTCGAGCACATTTCGCTTCACCTCATCAGGTACATACTGCAGTCTGTGGGTTATGTAGCAAAGTTCATTGGACACGATGTTAACCCCTGACTCGATGCATTACAATTATCCTGAGTGATTTAAACAACTTGAGAATTTTGAGAATCAAAGATGTTACTGTTTTGTCTTGAAAATGTTAAGCCGCTTTCTAGGTATTCTGGATGAGTCCATCGAATTCCATCGATCAGCATTGACAGTACCCCACCACTCAGCCTGACGATTGACCATCGCCTGATCCAATCTAGGAAAGGAGCGTTGGATCATATTCCCGACGTGTTTCGCCACAAGTGGTTTCCAAGCTGGTTCCAAGTACAATGTACACTCTTCGTTCTTGTCCTTTTCCATCTGGAACACAATTGTGCAAAGGTTCTAACGGTAGTCATGTAAACAACTGTGTAGCGAATAAGCTAGATTTTAGTGCTTCATCATCAAGCTAGCCACATTGCACATGTATCACTATCTTCACTCGTTCCTACAGAATTAGTTACGTTGATCATACGGCCCGAATGGTGCTATGACCGTCACTCAGTTTGGACTAACAGAGTCAACCAACAGCACACCTGGTGAATTCTAATAACCGTCAATATAACGGAGACACATCCATTAGTCTACCGCATTAAGGTAATCTATTCTGGAGCAGCAAGTCGTAGGACTGTGTCCGCAACCGGACTCATTAGGAGTCGCCTCTATAAATCATCTCACTAATTGGTTTGACCGCCCATCTTAACTTACCTATTTTCTGTATGTCTCACTAATGATTTCCCTGTAGATTCACGACATGACCTTGATGCAGTAACCATCATGAGTAAATACATGTAACTGAAGTGAAAAATCCAAGAGATATTGAGGGTTATTTAAATTTTTCGGGAAATGATTTTCGGCCAAGCCAGGAATTGTTTGGAGGTTTCCTCTCGTGATGACTATTGGGAGATCCGGTTGATTTTAAGTCGACCACCACCCGAGTTTGTCTACAGCTTCCGCATTCAGATAACCCTCTTTGCTATTATGCTAAACTCGAGCTTCACTCTGTCGTGGTAACCACATTCATCACTGATGAGCTCTAAAGGAAGCAGCACTGGAGTTCAGTGATTTATTTTTTGGATCGTGCAACCGTGAGATTTTGACATCTTTTCAACTTTAAAAATTTAGTTTTTTCTGAAAAGAAGAAACTTTTCACCAATGTCCACGTTAGTCTGTGATAATCTTTCATGTACCTAATGAGTTCGTTATGGTGAAAAAAATGTATCACCCAAACAGTGGTATTATTTGCACTAGGCAATCCACAAAAATGTACTACTACCCCTTGACCGGCGAACATGGTTTTAGAGTAAATCTCAATTAGTTAGTCCCAGGGGCTTTTCAGCTGAGGTTTAACCACCAGAACAATGGCAAGTTGCCGTAGTTACAAATCAAACCATCCACATCAAACCATAAAACTTTCTTAACTTAATGCAACGTTACCGGCTACGGAAGGTATAGTGTTCTAATGTCTAGCGATCTTGTGGCCTCTCTAACGATGCCAGGTGCAATCGTGTCTGTTCGGTACACATTATTTTGTGTACGTCTGTTACAGAAGGCCTGATATAAACTCAGTGTCAACCCCTTCAGTCGCGCGACTAATTGCACACAACGAATGCTGACCTAACGACCAATCCATTATACCGTTATTCAAGTTCGTTTAACATGCACTTTTTCGAGCGTTGTTTAACGCACTCGAAGGTTCTACGCACTTTTCGTTTGACGCTTTTTAGTGTCGTCGAGTGAGTTAAAGTTCACTTCATCTTCCATTTCTTCCTTTTCTTGAGTGCTACCGGTTGTCCAACATTAGGCTAGAAATAAATCATATTTTCAAACGTTGCTGGAAATATACTTCTTGTTTCCGTATCTTAACGTGTCCTTTTAGTTTGATGCCTGTTGGTACTACATTTTGACTGCCTCTCTGGAAAGGTGTTTTAAACTGTTAGCGGAATCGGGTCAGGCGCATACCCACTTGTCCACCACATTGTTTATCAGTTATGGCTAACAGTAGATAAAAGGCGGCTTCTTATGAACTTGCCTCTCTCAAAGAACTTGTTGTTGTGTTTACTAAATGAATGTTTTTCCGTAAACTAATCACCAGTATTTTTGATGCTTATTTATAAGTATCATACAAACTTCTCACTATATATTCACAAATAAAAGTCAGAGGGCATAAAAGGGAAACCATGTGAAGAAAGCACTTGATTGCACAAAAAAAACCTAAGTGAATCGTCCTCCCTAGGTTCACACATTGTATAGATATAATATACGAGTTAGGAGCTAATCGGTACAAAAGTATATGAAAAGATTAGACTAAAAAAGTGCAATTTATCATTTCTTGGATTAAGTTTCTTCTAAACAGCTGATAGTGCGAGCATCTGTTAAGCAAGTTGCATTGATGAATGATATGACCAGCTGAAATGTGTACGATATTAATCTTGGCTCGTCTTGAGAACTGTGGATAGTTCATCTACTGTTCTGCATAAACTACCGTCGTTTTTACCGAATATTTTACTACCCAGTTAGGGCTGAATAAAAGTTTTTGGATCAACCGTACTTTGTGAAACATTATGAGCCTCACTCAGCTTCATATAGTCACGGTGCGTAGATGAAGTGATGGGTAAGAGTTTGCACCGTAGTCGAATATCTTGTCAAATACAAGCTAACTGAAAGGAAAAACTACTACCAACTTCTACGTTAGTTTCTTATTGTCGCACTACTTGGACTTTGTAGGAGGTCGTCAACCGTAAACATCCATTAAAAGAGAGTTTGAGTTAATTTCCAATATATCCTTCTGGTTCAGGTTGCAATGAGTTTTTTTGATAAGAATGGCAACAATTCAATGGATACATCGTATCAAAGGGGTGGCTGAACATTTTACTGACCACTGCTCAGTAAATATAAGTTTCTGAGCCCACTGACCACAAAGTAGCTCCGAAGCACTTGATTTTTGTAACAGAAAAGCACCGTTTGAAATCATACAAAACGTATGATCCATTTAACATTTGTGGTGCTCATAATGAGTGAGTACTACACAGTTTGTTCACAAGTTAGTACATCGGTAATTGTTGAGTCAACACTTAAACAAATGGCTGTCTTGTGTCTACCTGTATACCTAACTTCACATTGAACTAATATGAAACCAACCAGTAAGGATCTACTGAAACAGTGGTTTTATTGACCGTTTTACAGTAATGTCGATATCAAGTTGGATACCATTGATATTAATTCTGCTGGTTTGTTTTATTTATTGTTTTCCTCCATTTTAACTAATCCTTGTTCTACAACTGTTGTTCATGTGTCACACTCTGAGGTATCTTCATTTGCTTATCTGATGAAGTCACTTGTTGCTGGTGTACTGCACTCAGTCAAGTTGGTGATCAGCGGTGTAATGGGCTACCGGTAACGTCGATTGGTGATAATTATGGTTAGGTTGATGTTTGTTCCTTTGTCTAGTGTGAAACATTGGCCGAATCACCACTCGTTCTGTGCATAGAAATTTACGGAAAGATATCTTTAACCAGTATAATGACTTAATCAGATATTATTCAGTTGAATAGTGACCGTGGCAACCGGCATAGGCAAGCAAGTCTGTGGACTCGTATTGGTGCATACTGTACCCTAAGGAATTGTCACCGAAATAAACTTATCTTGCAACTTGGACATAGCAGCACTACAGCAGTAGAGATAACGACAATCTACAGCGTTCGGAAAAAAGAAAACGTGCAACTGTAGTCAAATTGAAAGTTCGCCTGAAATTTGTCAATAATTGCGCTTACGGGTTGTCAGTGACAGCCGAGGACGAAAAGACTTTAAGATGACTGTGTACAAATGCGATGACGCCTCGTAAAGTTTAAATTATTCCCCTATTCAACCGCATTTTGTGGACGCATCCAATTCCAATAACCCATTATCACTGTTAGCTGTTTGTTTAATTACTGAAGAGACAAACAGTACCGAAGAATTTGGCGTTTGAAATGTTCTGCGAAAAATTGGACCAAACGCGGACAATAACAGGCTTTAAGTTGTACTTTATACCTTACTCAGGAATTGGTCGTGAAGATCGCTTCGGTTTCAGTGGAGTCTGTATATCAGCGGAAATGTTAACAGCATTTACTGGACGTGTGTCCGAACGCAATCTGCTTCTGGACCTTAGATAACATTATAATTTTAAATCTTAAGTTGGTATTAGTATTATGTGTTTAGTGGTCGACCGGTTTCGTAGTTGTTATTATTGAGTTTTGCCTGCCTATTGAATTCAGTCCACATATCCTGTTATAGATACGGCATCCGCTAAAATTTGCAGTTAACTCATCTGAGATCAACCGGAAAACAAACAACCCACAAACTTAAACCCTTCGATCCTCTCGTTCGGTTCTACTTATATCCAGGCAGTTCCCTTATTACGACGTTAAACAAACAAATAGCCTAGGCGATCAAACTTTATCAGTATTATAAATATTGTGTGAGATCAGTGGAACATTCCATCTTAACGTCTTTCCTTTTCACAGCGAATCGTATATTTGTTTCATCAAAAGCGAATATTCTAGTGTCAAAAATGTTCCAAACTCTTACACTCGACTAATAATAATGACTCGAATCACTGTCTACAACAGATTATCTCAAACAAGCAGCTTTGAGTGCTCGTTTCATGGAATAACAGTTATTTTTATAAAAATGTTCTACTGTTGTAAATAAAATATCAAGGGATTTAGAATGACACACATTTTAAAATCATTTCTTCTTCAAACCCTTTAATTTCTTCAACACTTGCATTGATGAATTTCCAAATCTTATTACTTTGCTTTCATCTACCGAAGTCGTACAAAATTCGGTCACAAATAGACTGAGTATAGAAATTTGAATTGTCGCGCGAGGTTCAGTAGAGATTAACCGTCTTTTGGCTCTAACACACTTACATAACATCCTACGGTAATCAATATTCAAGTGTCGTAAAAGTGCAGTAAATACTGAGATTGTTAATACCATTTTCTAGACTGAGGTTATCGAATTTTCACTGATCGCTGCATAAATTAGTGTACTTTATACCTATTAGTTTAGGGCGGCAACTGTGTATTATGTGACATCGTGGAGTTTGTGTAACAGCACGAATTTTTAAGAAAATTTCATCAATTAATGTTTAGTGTATATGGCTTTTAGGGCAATGGGAGTCAGTCCATATCTTCCGGAGTTGGCAATAAGAAGCCAAGTTTGCACCAATCTTTCCGTGCTAAAAACCACTAAAAGTGATTCGCTTCCCGACTGGTTAATCTAGTTTAAGCTGTTCTCCTTATCCAGCAGCTTGCACAAATGCATGACCATTTTACTGACCTCTCTCTAAATGGAATATTCAATAAATATTAGATTTTTCAATCTGTGCAAATAAAACCACAAGTTAACCCCTACTTTAGGGAACTTCTCTGTTATCCTAAATCAGTTTATTTACGACTGTTTGTAGGAATCGCAAACTTATTATTCATTTCTGCTCTAATGTATTGTAATGTATTTAAAATAGAAATAGGCATATAATTTAGTCATGAAAATGCACATTGGTTTTGATAGCGTATGTTTCCTATCAGCTCTCACATCACATCACGGATTATTTGACTAAACGTTCGAACAACTTTACTTACAGAGGTAATGATAATATTGTTACGAAACGTTTGTAGAGCATTTCTGTACAACATCTTCATGACAGTCGTGTGAGATAAATGCTCAGTTCCTTCTAGGCAGTTGCAGATGTTTTGCATAACGTTCAGACGTGTTGAACGCACTGATCATTTATAACAGAGAACTACACTTTTCACACTACATTCACATTATCGTACTTCACAGGCAAGCAACCAGTTATAATGACCCATGACAGCAGATGAGAGTTCACGGCAGTGTATCGTATCTCTCCGGTGGCAACTATGTTCACTATTTCTAGTTCACATCTTCCATTGATTAACCTTGCTCCTTGTACGTGTGGGGAACTTCTCCATGGTAAACACAACATGACGGAAGTGCTTGACAGTCAATTGATCCAAAAGTGGTCGCCTGGAATTCTATGGGAATTTGACAGTTGCGATCAACTGTGGGTAACGTCCAATTTATATAAAAATCAAAATTCGATACTATTCATCAGTAAGGGATTACTAACTTGCTCCTCAAACGTAGAACTTTCGATCACACCGCGGCAAACGAGACGCCGACTGGCCAAGCAACTTAACGTCGCGTGCGACTTCGCTAGTATAGTGCCTCATAACCCAGTTCAATCTTCCTCTCCTATGTATTTCAGTAAAAACAAAACATTGCTGCTCATTCTCGTTGTAAACTAATCACCGATGCTTTGAACTGGCATACTATGTACAGTAGCTGCAAGCTGGTTTATATTATATAGCCTCGCTCGGACATTTTAACTAGTTTTCTTTTTTAGGTGATTATATATCATATCTTTGAATTCAAGCTTGTACCTGCTTGCTGCCAACTGCTAATTTCTTTTAGACCTTCATGTGTATCTCTCTGATCTCATCATTCAACCAACTTACTGGTACTAACTCAATTGAATCATAATTGATTGCCATTTACTGGTCGCAACCATTAGATATTGACAGCCGGGTTGCTTCACTTACGGACCAAGTCCGGTCATGTGATCGGCTTGATAATACACTCAATGGGGTATACGGAATGTGAGTGAATCTGAGAACGTGAATTCTGATTCTTGTGGTCAGAAGATACCGAAGTTGCTACTGCAATGGGACTGCGCGAAAGGTCTGCTAGAAGTGATCACTATTTACAACGTTCAGGTACTTTCATAGAAGTTTGTTATTCATGTGCTGAAACAGTAAGTTCTTGTGTCAGAAAATATCTTGATGTTATTACACTTCTACATGGTTGTAAGACCATTTGGACACCGGCTTACGCCTCATTGACTGTACGGATCAGTTTGTATTCAAAAGAACTGGAGCAATTTAACGAACTTTCGTCCACAGAAGGTTGTGGCACATATTTAGCTAAGAATGACGTAATCAGTATCACGCAGTCTCATAGTTTTTCTTAAGGGCGTGGGCGATTTAACTAGAACGCACACTTTATCCAACGCTTATTTGATGATCCCTCTGAAACTGAAGAATAAGATGACGAAGCTCAACAAATCTACTTTTACTCACTTCCTTGTCTTGGACTGCTTAATGAATAATTTAAGTCGTACGACTCAAAACTCGTTTTTATGAACCATTAGATATCACTCTGTATGGAGTGGAACAACTGCAGGAAAACCAATTACTATCACAGTACTGGTCATTTGAGTACCAGTCAGAACTAGGTGAACAGTGAACGATCATTCAATGTTCTCTAGTTAGTTACGCCGGAAAGCTTACAGTTGACTCATCACAGAACGTTGGCAGCCCTCGAGAATATCGTGATCAGCCCTTTTATGATCTAAACAGTTCGCCTAGTAATTCTGATTACTTTGGCCATTGACGAAATCTCTCGATCAGCAAGGAGTCAGTTACTGTCAACTTAATTGCCACAAGCAAGAATGAATTAGATGTCACCATAAATCTTGACCAACACCGGGCCGTGTAAAACATTGTTTACTAATTTAAAATATGACAATAGAATGTTATATCAAACATAATGTATCCTCAACGTTTTTTAGGGGGTCTATACTGATTAACGATCACATTCCCGTTGTGCCATATTCCCCCCCTTTTTCAGCATGATTGCCTCATAAATGGAGCGGTACTTCTACGAATCTGTTTATCTAACCTGAATAGACAAACATCTCCAGCTGTTATCCTGCAAGCTTTTTTCACCCGCGGCATTATCCTTGAAACAAACGTCATGCTGTTGTTGAAGGGAAGACATTGTTTTTTCAAGGCTGGTGTCAATGAGACGCAAGATGTAAAGTTCCGGACATTTTTGTGCACAAACCATGCAGACCACATCTGAGTGAGTATTCTCAAACGTTCAACCGAGGAAGCTTATGTGCTCATCTTGAGGCTGGCGATAAACAGAGAACATACACTGTAGATGTGCTCTGTCCTTTCATCCAAGGTCATTCTAGGAAAGACAGTTCACTTAGCAAAAATAGTCCGTGGTGTCATGTGGTGGTGGTGGTGGTGTCTGTCACTTAACTTATGAAACCCGATTCTGTTATTAGAGTTAGTGTCTTGATTGTTATTGTTTGGAGGCTGCGATTTAGCTTATCGTATATTTTGCACCACTGATATTTCATCACAGCTTATGTGTTTCCGCGGACAGCTCGAAAACGGACATTAAACTGAAGGTTCAACTGTACAGTGCAGAACTCCGCTTGGCTCACAGTCTGAAGTTCATCTCTCATATGCATGAGGCTTGCGTGTTAAGCATGACTCCACTGACCTCATACCAGTATTGACGGAGTTAAACTATCAATGACGCATGCCCTTGTCAAGAACAAAACGTGAACTCTGGCCATACAGTCATGAAGGAGCATTGTGCACTTAAGCTCACACTGGGCACAACTAAACTATCGTATGCAAACACTCAGCTATATTCTTTTGTCACTAGCTCTCAAGCTGCCTGATCGCTTTGATAGGGGATAGTACCTTTTCCATTCACTTTAAGTGATTACCTCACAATTAGGTATTCTTTCTAAGTTGAGACCTCTGGAATCAATGAACCTGTCTGACGGTATTCTAATTAGTGGTAGTAAGAGATTTGGGTTAATGTGAAATAAGTTGAGCATTACTCATAACCGACTGTAGCCTTCACATTCACATGTTCTTTTCGGCCGGCCTTCTTGGAAAAGAAGTACGTTACTCTGGTTTTGTTCCTGCTAGAAGTACTTGGTAGTGCATCCTCGCTACTGCCGGGATTCGAACTCAGATTAGTTTAACCACTGCGTCACTGACCTAACAACAGGCATAACTGAAATATCATATGAAAATGTCGGCCGCCTCAGCTTATGTGACAGAAGCAGACTGAAAGTCTGTGGGGATGCAAAGGCTGCAAACGGTTGTGAGCGAGGTTCAGCCTACATACTCCACAATTCTAAAGATTTGCCAATGATAGCAGTGGGTGGCTTGGAGTTCCACACCTCATTAAGCTGCACAGGTGAAGTTGGGAATTTGATTGACAACGTAAGCTGGCGGAGTGACCCCGTATCACGGCAAGTGCGCACACTGTACGAAGGTTTGTGTGAACGAAAGAACCAGACTACGCACTCGGATGCAATCGGTTCGACGGCGGCCAACGCTCGTTGTCAGACTAATCTGAGGGTATGTGACCGAAACCGTGTAGACTATACGAGAGACCGCAACAGGATTAACGCTATCCACCAACCAAACAACTGCACTGTCATAACAGCCCCAGGTTATGTTTGTTGTTTCGTTGTGAGAAACGTCTGGTTAAGCGACCTACATGTTCCGTCGAACAACAGCAACCGAATGAGTACGCAAGTATGGACTGTTCTGGGACAAGGAGTTTAGATCCCAAGTTAACTCTCGACAGGAGTGTGGTGAAACAACTGTGTGGCCTAGCCGCCAGAAGTGCATGTTTGACTGCTCGATAAAACCAACAACTGAGCATCTTTGTTACAATATCACCGGTAAATAGAAGGCCGTTGAATATGGCTGTCTACGAAGTGAAAACGTAACCCTGAGGATTAAGGAAGAGCATGCTCCAGGTTTTGGAACGGTTCAGATAATTGTTTTTAGAAACCATATTAACGACTGCTTCTATCATTTATTTTTATGTCTACAGAACAGTTTGGTACTGCTATACTTGCAAGATCGGTTGTGTTTTGGGGTGCACAAAAATGTTACATATTTTGTATTGTCGAGTTCATGTTTCTTTTGGACAAATGATGCTCCGTAACTTTTAATGTAGCCACCTTTCCAGATTTACATCAAATAAACCAAATTTTGTTTCAAAATTAAATCTGAAGAAGGAATTCGTCTGATTAAACTAGTGTATGGCTGTAGGTTAGTCGTGTTCAGATTTCAACGGAACGAAGTTTTCGCACCTGAACCGTTGATAGAGGCAGAACCATTCGCAGCGCTTTATTCTACTTGCTTTCTACGGTTAATCAAATTTGGTTATTGTTAGTTACTAATTCTCCACATGATCAAATGCTACGTATCAGTGTAAAGACCGAGATATGGGTACACAAAACCGAACGATAGCAAAGTAAACTTTTCCACACCTTCTCTATATCTATTACTCAATTAGCTATTGAATGCTTTCATGAGAGTTAAAAACAAGAGGGATTGAAAATGGTTTCGTACCTTGCTTTTTTCATTATTTCGTTTCCCAAAAGAGTACAAACATCTCTTGATAGACATTTGTGACGAATGTCGCGGAATTCTCGGCCGAGCGATCGTAATAAATACCTGTTCGTTTATTCGTACGTATCCATTTGGATCCCAAGCGGTGTACATGAGTGGTCCACGTAACATCCTGCTGATATACTCATGAAACTCACTGCCACGCATAATCTCGACTGCAGAAGAAGTATTCCATGTAGTGTACAATCGCTCGAACCATCTTCTGCAGTCAAATACCATAGGCAAATCGATAATCTGGGTTGTAAGCAGGATAAAAGTTCAAAAATCGTTTAGTGTGTTAAATCACGGTTGGTTGAGTTAAACAATTATTGACGAGTGATGTAGAATTTAATTGGTATACCATCCACATTCCTCTGAGACAGTGCATGCATCCTTGTGAAGACTGGTGGTCGGTCGTTGACCGTTGTGCGTGTGAGGCGAGCGTGTGGCCCACTACACCGCAGATCCTACACTAGGCAACAACAAATAATAATTTCCCCACCTCAAGTTGAGTACTAATCGTACGAGATTCCTAGTGTATCTTGTAATTAACAGAGCGGATTTTACTTTATTTCTGTATAACCAATGGTGACTGACACACTGAGTTATGGGTTTGAAGATTTTGACAAGAGGGAGAAGGATCTCTCTCTCAGTTCCTGTGTCTCTGCGTTGATTGGGAGAAACTGGCGTTGAACGGCTTATACAGATAAAGTAGAGTGGATCGTAATGCTTAGGAAAAGGTGTGTAGTGTTACCCTCTTGCATTTACATTAGAAACGAATGATCAAACACAGTGAATCAACGTTCCGCTAGCTACGTACACTGAATGACCTATTGGAATGGGCTATAACAGTTACTATAACACCTGGAAAGCAGGGTTTTTATTACAAATGTGCCGGTCTAGAAGATCCTTAATGTTACAAAGCAACAGTTTCACTCTTAGGGTGCGCTGAATCTCCGTTGGCGAAGAGTTTAAGATTCCCCTTCAGTTATTGAGCAAACCTGGGTTGATAACAAAACCATCCGTCTCTTACAGCGTTGGTGGTATTATTGTATGGCGTGACATACTAAACAAACACATGTTCTGTTTTTCCTAGTTAATACCTGTTTCATGCTATCTACTCAATGCAATTATACGTTTGGTTCCATTCTTTACGTATCTCGGAACTTTACTTACGCTTTAACGAAACATGTTTGTTACGGTTATCAGAAGTTTACTCAGAAGGGCCTGTTGACGATTATTACGGCTGTGTGGTAGTGGAGCTAAAGTATTGAACCTTGCCAAACTATGTAGTTGTCGCTTCGAAGTTCGCCTCGTGACATGCACCGAAACTCATATTTTTAGTAGTATGCTTCCTGGTACGAATGGTTAGGCAAGTTGAACTGTCTTATGATAATTGTAGCCAGATGGATGGCTTATGACCTATTCACCTGGTATGAGACTGGGTATGCTGAAATAGTCTAACTTTCATGAATGCCTCAAACAGTTATCTAAGGGAAAAAAGTCGCTGTATTATTAGCTAGACAGTTGGTGAACACCGATTGCGGGTGATTAAAGTTTTCATTTGTTAAAATTAAAATGTAACCTAAAGATGTCATTCTACGCAGAGCGTTATGCAGGGTTGCATCACATTCCCTATGCACAAAAGACGATGTATGGATCACATCAGTTATGCAAGGGGGGGTTGAGTAAAGTTAGCCGTTTTTAAAAATCTAGTAACGTCCTTTCACGAAACCTTTGAATTATTTAAAGTTATAGCAATCACGTCGCGAGTAACACTAATCGGAAATCATAGTTTCATTGAAAGACCTGATGAATGATTCAGGTTGGAACTGGTCCAACAGATTAATACTCAGTCTGTAGTCACTATCGAAAACCGCTCGACAATGAAAAACTCAGCGCGTTGACCGTCGTGTGTTTGTATCGACCCTGGAAAACAGAGTGTACACAGAAGCATGTCAAGCTAGCGGGGCACGGAGCGAGTTGTGGTTGTATCCCCGGGACGGATATTAAAAAGGGGGTAGCTTGACTAAAACAAAAGTAAGCAAAAAAAAGCCAAAATCATCAAAAATGTACAAGTAAATGCGACTTTCAAAAATATCATTTACTATAGTCGCAACAAGTGGAACAACAATCAAAGCACTCGTCTCACAAGCATCAACGCAAGAGTGAAGCTCTCTTTTTTGTGAGCAGGATTATGTACTACAGACAAGTTCTGATAAACGAATGAGATTAGGATTTTGCGATTCCTCACGAAGTGAACCAAACTACTTGATGTGAAAGCTGTATGTGTTACTCAGTCGGCAATAGTCGAAATCATCAACCGTACAACAGAAAATTGTATGTCAACGCTAAGTATATTCGGTGTGATTTGGTAAATACTATCAAATAAACGTGGTACGATTATTTATCGATTAGTTAATTGTTATGTGTCACTAGTAAGTAGTTTGGCAGATTATGATTTCAGATGAGACGCAGTGGTGAAAACTCAAAACTTTGGCTGGATTCGAATTAACGAAGGAAACACAATACCCGAACGAGTTTGTTCGCCACATCGTTCCTTCTTAGTGACCACTCTGGAGATTTTTAAACGTTCGTTTATACTTACTGTACACTCAGTGTTCCCATAATCACTGTCACTATATAACTGTTTTTGGTTATAAATTATATAATTTGCTACTTGATGTAAATATACACATGAAGAGGACTCACATCCCATTCCACGTCGTAATCGGAATCAAGTAAAGATTTTAAGGTTTCCTTCAAGCCTTCTTTAACAGAAGTAGATACAGCGTTGTAAGTTCCTCCTTTTGCAAAACTCGGTGCACATGTTAGGTTGTCGAACAATAATAAAATGCCTTCTTTTGGATTCAGAAATGAATGGATACTTTTGAAAAACTGAGGCTTATCCATTATTAAATCCGTACATTCATACATGAATATCTTGTCACACGCATTTCCTTGTACTTCAACTTTGTTAGGACGCTTGCAGAAATCCTCATATTGCACAACGGGTAAGGATAAATCGCTCTCCTGTCTACTGCTGAAGTGGCTGACTAATTTCGATTCAACCATCTGAGAGGTCACTCCTTTCCTCTTAGGACCAACGTAACATACAGAGTCGTTCGGATTAATTTCTCCGTAAAAATGAATGGATTCCAAAATTTCGTTTGCATAAAAGTTTACAGCAGAATCAGGTTGCCTGGGGGTTGTGGGTATGTTCAACAGCTGGTTAGTATAAGCGCTTCGTTTGTTGACACAAAATGGCATATTGGTTTCCTGACCGAACGGGAATTGCATAATGCAAGTTATTTGCATACACGTTATGGAGAGAATTGCGTCAAATCTACGGCACAAAATTTGCCAGATGATAACTCCCGTAATTCAGGTCGTTCCACCACCTGGACGGTTTAGTGAAAAAACAATCGTTACAAGAAAACAGCTCTAGATCCGTTAATCAAAAGTCGGGTTTTCAGTCTCGTCTCAACACACATTTGTTAAAATATACCATTGACGCTGCACCGGGCAGCCTTGACCTCAAGGCTAAGCCGGCGGTTTATTTTTCTTCCCGTTGTGTAATGTGGTTTGTTGCCATGTTGTTGACGCCATTTGAGTTTTCGACTGTGTAGGTTATGTGCATGACTTACTGGGCCTCTGGCTCATGCTTGTCGGTTTTTGTTACCATTCCAGATTTCCGTTGGGCTCTCGTCTTTCGGAGAAACGCTGTTTCGTAGTGCATCCACTCCGTTGCACGTTACACTTGTCATGTTGGTGTGCTGACTGTGGCTAATGATTTCTTCTTGGGTCATTGGCTATGATCAGATGTTGGTGGTTTGTAGGAGCAGCATATCTCAAAGGCGCATAAAGTCATTCATAGTTCCGTATACCTAAATCGATGGCATATCAGCCACGATGGTCTAATAAATCTTTCACTTTGTTTAATTTATATTTCGTACTATCCAGATATAGCTCAGTGCTGTAGTTATGTATTTCTCTCAACACCACGACGTGCTTTTTCAGTTATTTCACATACGTCTCACGTTAAGGGATTTCATAGGGCTTGTTTTAGAGAGGACAACGCGCAATACACACAACAACGTCATGATCTGTGACTTTTGTAACTACTCGGTCCACTGCAAATACGATCCTGAGATTCCCGTATACTTGTATCTAAGGCCCTGATACTGTAGTGGACAAGGGGTATGCGCTAGACCCTCGTCCACTAGCAATTTAATACGCCTTTCCTGAAGAGCAATCGTAACGTAGTCCCAACAGGCATCAAACTAGAGAACGCGGTAGGGTTTGGAAACAAACCGTATATTTCCAGCAATATTTGGAAATATGATAAGTTGTTAGTTCTAGCCTAGTCTGGGACCAACGGCAGCAACCAAGAGGAAAAGAAGAGAAGTGCGAGATGGGCTACAGCCCACTCGACGGCGCTCAAAAGCGCGCCAGGCGAAATGTGTTGGAAGAAAAATGATTAGCATTCGGGCTCACCAATTTGTAGGAACTCTCCTACAAAGTCTCGTTCTAGATTCGATCAGTTACCCAATGACAATAATTCAGAACACCACGAACAGCGCAGTACTCTCAATATATTGCCACGACCGAGAAGCAAAATAGTGTACAGCCAGCTAACGTCCTACGTTCAACGCGCGGAACAGAAAAGTGAAGAATTTCTATATCAGCGGAAATAGGGGGTACAATTGGGCTAAACAAACATGCTTCATACGGATGCGTCAAATTGTACAACAAAATAGCAACAAAAATGAAGCTGTTCTAGGAGGTCGCTACAATACTCACCCACATCAGCTCTCAGATACCCTTGTGTGATTTGGCGATTAAAGTTCTCAGGCATAACGTCAATCAAGACACTGAGTGACTAACCAATCTAGACAGTTTCTCATATCCTACAACATGCGTCTACGATACGCCGACGCCAGCCAACCTTATCCTGACTACGCACAACCGAAGCCCTCCACCTCATGTACCATCCAGTTAATTAGCTTCAACAAAACCCACCAAACTGATGCGTAGTAAACACGTCGTGATTGTGTCTCGGTGCGCTGGTGCGTCCCAGTCGACAGTCAGCACGAACCAGGAAATCTCTAAGCCGTTAGTCGAATGTCGTGATCACACAACTGTTCGTCAACTCAGAACGCAAGGCACAAACACGTCCCGGCGTAAACCCTATCCTGAGTTCGCTAGACAATCAGATTATCTGTAATGCTACAGAAGGCGAAAGCACGTTGCTCTGCTATAATGATCAGTTTCAGTGGAGATCTGTTTGCCGTCTACTTAAGCCAGATGTTCGAGATAAATCCACAGGCTTCGCAGATCTAACCAAGACGGCCGCCCTCAGCCAATCCGTGTCACTGTTGGCCAGATAGAAGACGTCGGAGGGAGATTCTCTTAAAGTTATCTTCCCTGCCCAAACTCAAACATCCTTGTCTGGGAGCGAAACCTGATTTAGCGGCCAGGGAGACCTGACAAACGGCCTGTCGCAATCTCAAAATTTCTATGTAGGATCGAACGTGTAATTTGGTTGTACACGTCGTGGAGAAGTTAGAAGGTGCGGATGGGTTGCTCGCTCACAAACAACGTCAATCAGTGGAAGTTCATTGGGGCCAAACTAAACCTGAACGTGGTCGAATGTGGAACATGGTGTGTTCAACATCTCTTGCACCCAGCACAAGTGATCTCCACCTCAATCCCATAGACTATTACGAATCACTGTCCTCATAAGACATGTTGTCCACTGCGTTTCAGAGGTGGTACACATTGAAAAACGACTTCCCACTTGAGCTCCGACTCCACGCAGACAGATCAATGTTTAAACGTAGAACCACTGTCACCAGTATATCTCCTAGGACAGCAAGTGTGGTCAAGGTGACCAGGATACCGGAGGTCATCAATAGCCCACTGCCTCCCGCACAGCCATATCCTTGGTGCAGCCGACTTCAAAAGAGTCGGTCTATCCCAGTAATTACCCGTTGCTTGTCTGATGGCAGACGCTACCGTAGATAAGGGTTGGCAGGTAAACATACCTAATTGGGGATGTATGTTAATAATGTTCCCTCTCACAGTGCAGGAGTTTCGACAACTTGTCGACTCAAAGAAGCTTAAGATCATAGGTATAGTGGAGATGTGGCTAACGCCTGCCATATTCGACCGGGAGATATGCCATCCTGATTACTCCGTCTTTCGTAATGATCGGTTGATCAGCAAACGGGGGTATAGCCGTCTACGTCAGTGTTGAATTACGCGCAATCCTAGACATTGTTCCGGCTCACCTGACGGGTCTTTATGAATGAATATCAGGACGTCACACTTCATGGTCGGCGTCATTTATCGTGCGCTGTCCACAACCCCAGAATGGAATGGAAGAATGCACAGTCCCATTAAACGAGCCACCGCAGCGTTTGGATATCCTGCCATCCTTCTAAGCGACTTCAACCTTCCACACGCAGGTCTATCCAGTGGGCTAACTGCGGTACCGCGACCACTGAGATTGACAATCTCGTGCAGGAAGTGGGACTCACCGACCATGTCAGGTAGAGAGGAGGTCACAGACCACCCCGATTAAACATGGTGTTAACTATCGAACTCCACAAAGCACATATAATCGCAGTTGGTGCGCCATTGGGTGCAAGCGACCACGCCACAGTCAGCTTCCGTCTTATATGTGATTTTTATGTCGCTCTTTCTCTAGTGCTGGCCCGATACAATGTCAGATTAGCCAATCTTCGAAAGATTGTCGGAACACTTATCCGAAACTAACTGGCTGCAACTTGGCGAGTGTAGCATGTTAGATGAACAGTTGTAGCATATTACGTCACATATGAACCCTGCGATAACCTGTTCAGTTCCATTGTACACTTCATGCTCCACCTACAAGTTGTCTTCACTCAAACTCAATTAAGCCTCTACTGAAGGAAAAATGGGCCTTGTGAGGTGCATTTCTTATTAAAAATGGCACCTTAAACCTGGCATGCAAATGTCTCAATCATTGTGCAGCAGCCGTACGCGCTGACCGTAAGGTTCACCAACCATCACTAACAAGACCCATTGTTGGCCGTCCTATAAGACTCTTCAGACATATGGCTTCTCTGACTAAGTCGTAAGCTACTATACCATCTTCTATGAATCCTTCAGGACTTTCCACTTCTAATTCCGAATTAACAGAGAGTTATGTGTTCAGTATGCATCCGTGTACAACCGAGAGGGTGCTGTGCATCATAATATCCGATATTAATCATCATTCGGGCTCATCCCCTAGCTTCACCCCGACTAACGTACGAACCAAATTACTTCTGTTACGCGTTAACGAGTCAATGGGACTTGGTGGGATACCTCCACTCATACTGAAAAAATGCGCAGATGAGCTAGCGGAACTGCCTGCTCGTTTGTTCAAGCATTCATATTTTGCTGGTTGTATTCCAATTACTTGGAAGTATGGGGTCATCCCTCTTATCTGCAAGGGCGAAATTAAAACGAATGCCAGTAACTTTAGACCGATCGCTCTACCATCGAGTATACCAAAAGTAATAGAGGACATAGTGGATGATTTTCTACGGGGTCGCTTGAATACTCACTCATTGTTATCATCGGAACAGCATGGCTTCAGAAATGGTCACTCATGCATGACCAACCTACTGGTTGCTGCTGACTTGCGGACAAAACTGCTGAAAAACGGCTCCCAGTTG